>JAPQWV010000179.1:0-200000 GCA_027422505.1 Craterostigma plantagineum
AGAGATCTTCATCCGATGTGGCTTGCCGAGATACTATCCCCGCTTCCCACTCTGACCTCGATCTCACGCTCCCCAAGCACTCTACTTGGTCCTAGACCCTGCGTGGAAACACAAATGTGAGTACTAGCCCTCCAATATCCAGGAAGTAGAGTATACAGATGAAGAACAAACTGTTTCTAAAACATTTAGTTCCATACCTGACGCAGCCTGCTCACCCTTGAGCTTCGGACAGTCCCGCTTCCAGTGGCCCAGCGCACCGCAATGCAGACACCTATCCATCGGCTTTACACCGGTTTGCTTCGATTTCCTAGAAGATGGTTTCTTCTTGGAAACCTTCCCTGTTGGCTTGAGCTTGTTGCCCTTCTTCTTTTTGCCTTTATGAGGCTTCGAAGAAGTGGCGACAAGTGCAGTCTGCTTTGCCCTCTTCATCTGACCTTGTGCCGTTGCTAGCTGATTCATCAGTTCGGGAAGCAACAGCGTCATACCGTTCAGATGATAGTTCACAATGAATGCATTGGAGGACGGAGACAGGGACTGCAAGATGAGATCATTTCGTAATTCACGATCAAATCGAAAATTGAGAGTCTCCAACCTCTCGATCATGGTGATCATGTTCATAACATGCTCGCCAACATTCTCACCCTCAGACATCCTCAATCGGAAGAGCTGCGACAAAGTCGCATAGCGAGCTGTCCTAGACTTCTCACCGTAAAGCTCTTTCAAATGTTGAACCATCACCCGAGCATCAGCCATACTTTCGTGGCTACGCTGCAGTGCGTTACTCATCGATCCGAGGACATGAGCCTTTACGAGCTTCTCGTCACGCAGTCGCTTGTCATAAGCGGCACGAGCCTGCTCGGATGCCCGCGCCCCTGGGGCTGGCGGCATTTCGGAGTCAAGGATATAAACTAGGTTCTCAATCTCGAGGAAAATCCTCAAGTTGCGAAGCCAGTCTGAATAGTGGCCCAGTCAACCTATTCTCCTTGAGCAGTACATTTAAAGCGGTCGACATAATTTCACAAAGAGAGAAAATGCTGCAGAAAATTAAAAGGCATATTAAGTCAATTGTATAGGTTATCAAACGCGAACAAGGACTTTCTATTCCGTTTGACTCCCACTATCTTTTCATAAACTCCATTCTCCAACGGATGTTTTGGAAGTTTCGTTGATAACTTCGATAGTGGAGTTGATGTCCCCGTGAACGGATGCAGACCTCAACCTCTGTCGTTTTATTGGTTTGCAGCGGCCCACGAAGTCATGCTCCGCACGAATCCGACCTTGTCGAATGTCTCAACTATCTTTGTCTCAGTCAGGGACCCCCGCCGGCGAACCCGAAACAAGGCGGTATGACGGTCTAAGTGCGACCTATCAACTTTGCTCAAAACCGCACACTTGAACCGTACGTTTTACCGCACAGTGTGGTCTTGGCGAGCGGCACAAATGCACCCGAGCAAGCTGAAACAAAAGCAAATGCAAGGCGCCGGCATACCCGAAGCCAAACCTTGCATTTAGGTTTTGTAACAACTAAACCCGAGCTTGATAGAAGACAGGGCATCCAATCCCTTTACTCACTTAGTATTCGTACGGGAGATTTTTGTAACTCATAGCATATTAAAAATAAGCACGAGCACGTAAATGCATTACATAAATTCCTAACCCTAGTAAGGCAATTTAAATGGACAAATATGCGGGCTATTTCTAGACTGGTCCTATTACATAGGTCGTAAAACGACCGGGGTCTTCGATCTTCAAACGTCTAGTCATTGACACGATGGTCGACGAACCCTCCAACCTCGCCTTGCATCGAACGACCGTCATTTATTTAACTTGTCTAATAAAGTGACAAAATACAATACGGGGGGAATTATTTCCCAAACAACCCATAATCCATGTACATACCGGGGGCGGCAAACGACCCCTAAACAAATAACCCGGTTAAAACCTAAGCCCGCATAAATATCCCACATAAACATGCAACACAGAATTTTGACGCCGGGTGCCCGACCGACGTCACGAGCGATGATAGTCTCCAAACTACATCAACCGTTCGTTCGCCACATCGGCTTTCGAGGCCTTCGGTCGAACCATTCATGAGCCTTGGCTCTGATACCACTGTTGGGGTGGGCCCAATTAATCGACGCTGGCCCCCGAACAGCACAACGTGGCTACAGCGGAAGCACGGTTTGTGCCGAGCGGCGTAGGGTGGCGAATTTTCGATTTTTAATATCTAATTTCAACCTTACGCCATTCAGCTTCTCCCAAGGGTCTAAGATATTGCCCTAAGCCTCGGGAGATCACGGTTAACTCGAATTATCAAAATTCGAATTTATTTCCAATTTATTTGAATTAATAAGTTAGATCCAAATTAATCGAACAAAGCGACAACCAGTAGTTTTTCGATTATTTGGAGACCGAAATGATTTTTGATCAATACCAAATTTTCCAGAATAATTCTACACTTCCTAACATTCGCAACGATAGGTCTTTCGAATTATTCCGATGTCGTTTGGTATTTTTCACAAAATCAAATCTGTGGTTCAAAATTATTAATTCTATAAAGCGGCAGTCTGCCGTCTATTAACTATTTGATGACTGAAACGATTTCTGATCGATACGAAATTCTCCAGAATAATTCTACACTTCCCAGCGTTTCCAACGAGGGGTCTTGCGAATTATTCCGATATCGTTTGGTATTCTTCGTAAATCAAATCATTAGGGTTCGAGGTATACCTTCGGTGAACGAGATTTCTTCTGTCGTCGCCTCGGATAGACGTGGCTACACCTCGTCTGGATCCCGGGGCCTCCGGGCTAGATCGTCACGCTGGTATGACTTTGAATAAACCTCCGAGACTGCTCCCGATGGCTAGTGCAGTTCGGTTCGGGCGTCGGGACTCGTCAACGAACCCTTCGGTTTTACGTGGCTTGAGAAGTTCTACAAATTCTACTTCTTTTTCTCTATTATTTTTTTATTTGTGCAATGAAGGAAAAATTTCCATCACTCCATCTTGCATCTCACGTTTTGTGCTCTTTTATGGAATTCTTTTTTTTTAATTGTGACAAACAAGTGTCAAATTAGACACTTGTTAATGACTCACACCATGAGTCATTTATTCTACACTGGGATGTGTAGATTGTTCTATTTTTTTTATTTATTTTGATAATTTCCTTTTGGTCCTTAAGGTTTCTAAATTCTCAATTTAGTCCCTCAATTTTAAATAATAAAATAATTAAATCCAATCTAATTATTTTAATTATAATTGAGTCCACTTAGTTAATTAAGTAAGCACTTAAGACAATCTCAAGTCCTAATTATTTCCGTGACTGTCACTGGAATTTCACTAAGTCGTCGACACCTCATATCAACTATACCACTACCTCAACGAATCTCATTCGTTAGGTTCCACATAAAAGCCAGCCGTTTTCGTTAAAGTTCATTACCATTTTAAGCGCGACTCTCTAGGTCCGTCTCAACTGGCATGGGAGGAATCCACGAGTTCCGGTATTCTCCTAGCCAATCCCACGGTACCGGACAGATCCCAGTTGAGAACGAATTTTGATCTAATCAAAATTCGGGCGAACCGACTATAGTGTATACATTTGAATACTCCTTATGCCTTTCACTTGCATCCCGGTTAGGTGAGAGCCATGCAAATGTCAAACTCACTAACCTAACACTATGTTATAATCGAGACCGATCCGATTATTTAAACTCTGCTCTGTATCTAATACAAGCAAGTTTTCCAAGCTTCGGCCGAAGGCTTTATAATCGTCGCTCTCCGATTACCTCATAGGACATTAACATATACGGATATAGACAGTGAATCCTGATAGCAGTCAAAGCCCGGTAATCACCTCCGTAAAGTCGGTTGCGTTTCGTTGCTGACCCGTGTCTCTTTTATGAACACTTGCGAGCCTAGCCAACTAGCGACAAACCGAAATCGCGAAAGCAAATCCGTCAATGACCCTATCGGTCTGAGGCTGCTATAGTCATTCGTTCAATCATTGACAACATCCTAGCCATGTGATTGAGACGAATACGAGCCGAATGTCCGAATACGCAATCTCTCCGATCACCAATATCTCCATTACGACCCACAACCTCTCAGGTAATCGGTGACACTACCGATACTATGTTGTCGTCAATGGATAAGTCATATTCGGATATCTAGTCACCCACCTAGAATCCTTAGACTTACAGACTTTTTATTTAATGTTGAGATTAACGACCATCCGGTGTCTCCTCTCTCGTCCCACGAGAATCAGACGTCCAACTCAAACATTTGGGTGTTATTTATTTATCGCACTACCGGATGCCAAGTAGACTTTAAATTCGATAAATAAATAATAATGACTTTATTATAATATATATTCATAAATTTATTTGACGGTATATACAATAAACCTGTCTTACAACCTATACATCATTGTGCGCCCTTTACTATTCCCAGTCCTCGTATGGCATTCTGAGGGCACACTCCCTAACAGACGCAAGGTTCGTCATCATTCTTCAAGAATCAGTGGCCCTTGACCACTTCATCGAGCCGAAGATTCAAGCTTCTGGAGGCTTGTTTAAGTCCATAAATGGACTTGTTCAATGTGCACACCTTATGAGCATCTCCTTGCGATGTAAAACCCTTGGGCTGCTCCATATATATTTCCTCCTTGAGGTATCCATTTAGGAACGCATTTTTTCACATCCATCTATCAGATCTCATAGTCATAGTACGCAGCTATCGCAAGAAATGTTGGAATGGACTTCATCATAGCGACAGGCAAAAAGGTCTCCTCATAGTCAATGCCCCTTTTTTTTACTGTACCCTTTCGCTACAATCCTAACATTGTATGTGTCAACCAATCCGTCAGATCCAATCTTTCTCTTGTAGATCCATTTACACCCAATGGGTCTAAAACCATCTGGGAGGTCTACTAGAGTCCATACTTGATTTTCGTGTATAGAATCCATTTCGGCTTGCATAGCTATAAGTCATTTCTTCGAATCTCGATCCCTGATTGCCTGGTCATAGGTAGTGGGATCGTCTCCGACGTTCCCTTCCATCGCAGCAACCTCGTGCTTGATGTGGACCATCCCGTATCTCTCAGGCTGGCGAGATACTCTACCCGACCTGCACAACTCAGGTTGCGTCTCGGACTACTCTACGGTGTCATCTGACACTGGAGTCTGTGAAAGCGCTTCTGACGACTCTCCAAGAGTTACTTCGCGACCCGCTCCACCTTCTCGAACGAACTCTTCTTCGAGAAAGTGAGCCTGAAGGGCTACAATGATTCTCTGATCATCGTGGAAGTAAAACTGGTATCCCATGGAATCATCAGGATACCCGACAAAACGTCCTTTTACAGCCTTCGATTCCAGTTTATCTGTCTTGTGCTTTTTCACAAACGCGGGGCAACCCCAAAACGTCCGTTGGCTTGGCGCCTTTGAACACGTTCTTCTTGGCCTTGCCTTTCAAAATTCGTCCGTTGGGCTTAGTGGGCTTGTCCGACTTTGTTAGGAATATTTTATAGTGTTCAATTTCATTGTGTTTATCTTAGTTGGTTTATATTTAATTAACTTTGGGCTAGTTTGTAATATTCTAGTTCTTAGTTACTAGGGGTATAATATACCAACTCATGTGGTATATATACCCACAAACCCTAATTCATTAGGGTGTGTGTTTCTGGTGTAGTATGTGTGAGTGCGTGTGTGTTGAATAGTAAGAACCCATTTTCAAAGCATTCATCTTCTTCACTGTCACACCCCACGTCTAAGCTTTCAAATCCACATCATTAGCGTGGTAAATCATCCTAAATCAGTGTTGTTGGATCAAATAGGGACCAACAAGTGGTATCAGAGCAAACACGTTAGGATTTGGATTACATTTGGACTGATTTCTGAATTTTTTAATTTTTTTTTTCCGTCACTGTTCTTCGATGCATTTAACGGATTCTCAAAAAATTTCGACATGTTTAGCTGTTTTTGTTGATCGATTGTGTGTTTCTCTTTGATCTGAACTTATTTCTGATCGATCGAACCAACTTTCTGTGCATTTTGAAGATTAATCGAATATTCTCCTTTTGAACTGTTCTTCGTGAAATTTCAAAAATTAGACCAATTTTGCTTTGATTTCGTTAAATTGATTGCCTGTTCTTGCTTAGTGTTTAGTTTCGATCCATAACCCAGAGTAATTGCGAACAATTTTGTGTTTGGATCAAGTTTCTTTTTGCCACATCGTCTCGGCCTTGCTTCTCTTTCGATAGAAACACACCTTCGATGATAGCCTTCGATCGAAACTCGGTTCTCAATCTTATTTCGATCGAAACTCATTTCTGAATTCTCGTTCGATCGAAACAGTTTCGCCGAGCTGCTGTTCGAATTTTCATCGATCGAAACTCGTTGTCTCAATTAATTGATCGAAACTCGTTTTCAGCCTCTGATCGAAACTCGTTTCTTTTCCAGTTCTGTTTCGATCGAAACACCCAACATCTGATCGAAACTCGTTTTTCAGTTCTGTTTCGATCGAAACATACCTTCGATGACAGCCTTCGATCGAAACTCGTTTCTCAATTTTATGTCGATCGAAACTCATTTCTGAATTCTCGTTTGATCGAAACAGTTTCGCCGAGCATTGCTTTTACTGTAGATTACTGTAGCAAATTCAATTTCACACTTTCGCCGAGCTGGACAGATTTTTCGATCGAAACTCTCCAAGTTAATCGATCGAAACTCGTTGTGTCAATTCTCTTTCGATCGAAAACCAAATTACTGTGAGAAGTCTCGCCAGATTGAAATCTCGGCAATTCTCAATCAATTCACTCAATTGATAGACAGTGTCTTGCCCGAAAGTCCACAGTACCAAATTCCCGTTTCGATCAATTTATTTCTCGGCGATTATATTTTATCTTATTGTTTCGCCCGAAACTCATCTGCATCGATCAAAACTCATTTGGCGATCCAAACTCACTCTTCAAAATCACACATAAACGTTTTCAATCATCAAAACAATTGGACCCTTTAAATAAAAATATTTTAAGTTTCAAAAAAAAAAAAAAAGTTTGGTGAGAAGAATTATTTTTGAGGAAAATTATTTTTTCACCATTTGATGAGAAGAATATTCTGAGTCCAACGGGCATAGTCAGTCCTAACGCCCGTTTATAATTTTCCTTCCGGTCCAAAAATTTTCGGTGTAGACTGCTTTTCTGTCAAATTTTTGAAAGCAAATCCACAAACGTGTCAACGATCAATCATCCAATAATCTATTTAGGACATTTAGGCAAATTATAGAAAAAGTTTGGGTCTTTTTCTCGAAGTTTTCGAAATCATCACAAAATTTTTCGGTGCACGCCAAAAATTTTCAACGCCGACTTTCTTCGATACTTCACGATACTTCTCGAGTAAACCAAACTTTTCGTCACTGAAATTTTAAAAGCCAATTTCTATTTTCAATTAAATATTATATTAATTACAATGGATGCTCAAGCTAGGAAAATTGAGGAATAGAAGCAAGACTTGCTAATAATTACTCTGTGTTGCTTAAGCAACAAGAAAGCCTAGCTTATGCTAATGAAGATTTGACAAACGCAAAGTCAAATATAATTAGCTTAGAAACTAAGTTAGAAGATAGTGAATATAGGGTCTGCGAGATGGCAAAAAATTTACGTTCTTGCGAAGCTGAGCGAAATGAAATCTCATCAAAATATGAGACAGTCTTAGAGGAACATCTTATGCTTTACTCTAAGATTAAACGATTAGAGAATGTTGTTTCGAATATAGGTCAAGCGGGTCAAAACTCTCCTTCTAACTTAATTCCTAACGGGGAAAATATTTTACATGATCAAAAGCCTACTCTATGTGATACTCTAGAGACTCTCAGTAAATTGAAATATTTACAAGATGCTTTGGAATCTGAAAGGATAGGTTTTTGGCGCTGAAAAGGAAAAGATTTTAAAGGAGATTTTATATCTCAAAAATTCCCCGTCTTTATCTGTTTCAAATGATTTGTCAAATAATACATCTTGCTCAAAACAGATAAATAAAACAAAAACTAAAAGAAGCATCCTTGTTCCTAAAACTGAGAAAGCTTTTATTAATCATTCTAAGTCAATTTTGACTGAAGCTGAAACTTTAAGTAAAAGCAAAGCGCTACAAATAGTCAAGGAACAAATAAAGAGTAGGAAGGAGAAAGGAAAACCAACTTTTAATTCCAAAATTAAGGTCGAAAATGAAAAAGAATTTTCCACTCCTACTCCTATAAAAAGGGAAAGGAAAACGTGCAAAGAAGAAGTACCAAGCTTAAGCATGCAAACTTCTCAGATCCCGCACACTCATCATTATAGAGTGAATGATGTGAACTCTAGTAGGCAATACGACTCATCATCCAATGATGCATATAGCGCCATAAGCTCATATTCCTGCTTGAAATACCCAGTCCAGATTTATTCCAGAAAGCATCTTATGCGACTGGCTAGGGAGAAAATCTTTAGGTCTTCTACACCTAGGCACACATTCACCGGCGCTGAATTGTCATTTCCCTCTAAGGTTCACCAAACCTGGATTCCTAAATCACAAATCAAATTGAATTGGACTTTAAAGGATGATTTAGGATCAGTATCTGAACCAAATGTGCTTAACTTGTTTTCTGCTAACAAGGGAGGACCCATCCAAAAATGGGTACCAAAGTCCCGATAAGTTTTGCAGATTCCCAGCATGGGTAGGTACTAAGAGAGCTGCTCCACACTCATGACTGGTATGCGACGAGGGCACCCAAACATCCAGCGTGTATGGTATCTCGGGTTGCTCCACATACGCGGCTGGTTAGCGAGGCGAGCGACCACACGAGGGTACATTATAGTTACGCGTGCTTCAAAAAGACTTCCAATTCCAAATTTTTGCATGTAAACATGAGCTGAAATGTATAAATACCCTATTATAGGTATATTTTATTATGCATACAACTTATAGAATTTTCAAGCTTAACGTTTACGTATGCATATAAGCTGAATTGATAAATGCCTATGTCTTTAAATTAGTACATTTTAATTATGAATATATCTTAAAGAACTTTGAGCTTAAACATTCACGTATGCATATAAGTAGAATTGTCAAAAATACCTACTTATTGGGAGCGATAAAAAAAAAAGTGAAAAACGTACATTCTAATATGCAATTTTTAAAGAATAATAATTCTTTAGTTTGCATCTGATCTGAAAATAGATAAATTCGTTCACACTTACTTTATTGGGAGAGAACTTAAACGTGCATGAATTGAGGGGGAGTATCACTCCATATTTACGAGGGGAGAATACATTTTTAGGGGGAGTACATCTTAGGTGCACGATTTGAGGGGGAGAAACTTCATTTAACCCATATACATATACATATACATATACCTATATCTATTACTACTATGATACTACTTATCTACTACTATTACGATAATATATACATTTATATGTATTTAAAAAAAAACCCTCTCAGACGTCTCCACCTCCCAAGACGGACTTCACTTGAAAACTCGACCCTCGAGAGTTCAAGAATTACAAAAGGCATGACATCCATACACAAACACAAAGATGATCTCAACCACCCTGCTCCGACTTGCTGATGAAGCAGCACTCACCAAAATTGACGGACGCATGGATTCTAGGTTCCCATGGTTCAGTCAGACCAAACTGAACCTAACCCCGGAACGTAGCCAAGTGTTAGTGAAGATAGTCCATAAGCGACATTCCCATTTGGCAATTCTTGACAATACCGAAGAACGGAAGATACAAAAAATCCTCACCTCACAAAATTTTCGGGCCATCCCATATAGGTGCAGGAGCTGATTTTTATCAGCTCCCGGGTAGAAGTCGCCTCATTTGGTCCAATGGCGCATGCACAACCGAGCCTTACCCACTCATCGATCTCCCAAAAGACCGGTGTTTCATCAAATCACGGGGGAGCCACGTAATCTATCACCGCTTCACTTTGAAGCGGAAGATATTGAATTAAGTGGTAGTTAGCCCCACACCACTGAACTTTCTTGACCACATCGAGTCTAGGTGTCCTCACTTCCTAAAAGGTTTATATTTTTTTAGGACACATACACCTTTTCTCATCTGGACTTTGTGACCAGATCTGAACTTCCGTAGACATGTCATTCTAAGACATGCTTCAATGATCGGAAGGAAGTCCTACCGTTGCAACATCAAAACAACAACGGCTTCAGGCCATCATCTGTGAGCTACGCTCCTGGATTGATGTTAACGGAACGCCTATGTGGCTCCGGTTCTAAGCCCTGTTCTCACAGGCCGCGTCTCAGAGTTTGACTCTGAACTCGTGTCGACGGATTGCCTTAGTGGCTCCGTCTGGTTATTACCCGCATCGACCTGTCGTTTGTATATTTTCTCGACTCCTATACAAGCATGCCGATCTCGTTAACACGAATCGCCATGAGGGGGAGAAGGGGATACGTATAAACAACCAGGTCGGACCACCCACCATTTCCGCCGTGCGTACCACTATGAAGTCGGGCTCTCCTGCACTCAAACGCCAATTCAGAAGGAGCCTTGGCACATTTTAGAACACATCCCACGCTCACCATCAAATTCCGCCGCGCTTACCACGATGAAGCTAAACTCCACTGGTACCTACAATGTCACATTCCGAAGGAGCTTTGGCACATGTTAAAAGACACCCCACACATATCTTTTTCTGGAGCCAGACAAGCTTCTTCGAGGCCGAACCGGACAACTTCCTTCGACGAAGACGAATCTGGCGCTGAGAAGAAGAAGATTGGAGAAGACTTGACGACTTCAAAATACGGAAAAAGACAAAGGAAAAAGACAAGGACAAGATGCAAACAAAATTTCAAAGATCTGCGACATCATCAAGAGGCAAATATCAGGGCGTGGATCACAGTATACATCCTGTCTACAACGTATATCGTCAAGACAAGAGAGTTCTAGCTGGAAGTGCATTCAAATCCTCCACAAGAAGAGGAGATAGCCTTTGCAGGGGGAGCAAGGGAGAGATTGTTAGGACTCGAGAGATTCTCCATGTACCCAACAAAGATAACCCGCGCTGAATTAAAATTGACACTAAGGGGGAGATTGTTAGGAATATTTTATAGTGTTCAATTTCATTCTGTTTATCTTAGTTGGTTTATATTTAATTAACTTTGGGCTAGTTTGTAATATTCTAGTTCTTAGTTACTAGGGGTATAATATACCAACTCATGTGGTATATATACCCACAAACCCTAATTCATTAGGGTGTGTGTTTCTGGTGTAGTATGTGTGAGTGCGTGTGTGTTGAATAGTAAGAACCCATTTTCAAAGCATTCATCTTCTTCACTGTCACACCCCACGTCTAAGCTTTCAAATCCACATCATTAGCGTGGTAAATCGTCCTAAATCAGTGTTGTTGGAGCAAATAGGGACCAACAGACTTTTTCTTTCTGCTCGACCCTCGACTCTTATCATTCGCGACAATAACAACTTCCTTTCCTTTCACCTTCTTCATCTGAGTTTGCACCGCCGACAACTGGTTCATCAACTCAGTCACCTTATTCAGATTCAAGTTCACAATGAACGAATTGAAGGAAGGTGGGAGCGACTGGAGTATCAGATCATTCTGGAGCTCATTATCCATGATAAAGTCCAGTGCCTCGAGTCTTTCAATCCAATCGATCATCTTGAGCACATGCTCTCCGACGTCACTACCCTCAGCCATTTTGCAATGAAACAGTTGCTCCGCAAGGGAATAGCGAGCACTCCTGGAATGTTCGCCAAAAAGCTCTTTCAAATGAAGCAAAGTGACGCCCACTTCCATTTCCGAGTGAGTGCGCTGCAACTCATTACTCATGGAAAGAAGTATATAGCCCTTGACCTTTGACTCGTCAATCTGCCACTTGGCATACACAGCCCGATTTTCGTCACTCGCATCAGCCCCTGGGACTTGTGGTACGGGGGAATCGAGGACATAAATTAACGAATTCAAATCTAGATCCTCAGGTTACGGAGCCAGTCCACGTAATTTGATCCCACCAAACAATTTCTCTCAACCAGCATAGTAATAATGTTTGTCATCACAGTAAATAGAAAGAAACGTAAAGCTGTAGAAAATAAAGATCTAATTAGGTTTATCTTATCATTCATCAAGCGCAAACAAGAACTTTTCATTTCGTTTGACTCCCACTATTTTTCTCGACAACACAATCCTCCCGAGAAGAATTTCGAAAACCTCATTGAAAGTTTCATAATGGAATTGATGTTCCCGACTCAACTAGATTCGCCTCAGCCTTTAACGCAATATTTGGCTCATCTAATCTTATCGAAGTCACGTCAAACGTGAACTTATCCAATAAGAGTTTCAACTATCTTTGTCTCAGCCACTGACCCTCACGGCTAACCCTGCTTATTGGGTATAACTGTGTAAGTGTGACCAATCAACTTATGCTCAAAATCGCACAGAATGTACCGTCCCTTGCTGCCATACGCTTCGTGGGGGGAAGGGCAACTGGTATGACGAGCGTCGTCCAAGACGCACCCGAGGCCCTAACACTGGTGCAGGATATACTACGCCAACTTACTCGGAACAAATCGCAAAACTCCCCAACGCTAGACATGTCGAGCATGATAGAAGACAGGAATCCAACTGCTTTACACTTAGTACTTATCAAATGGGAGAATAAACCATCTCACATAAGAGCACATTGAACATGCATATCACTTCAAAAACCAACACGCACGTAGGTGGAAAATTAACCATAGGAAAATAAACTACAAGATAACACAAGCAGGTTATTTCTAGTCTATCCCTATTACATGCGTATTTAAAAAACCTCAGGTCGTCACACGGGTCTTGAAGTCGTCAAACGTCCTTCGTAATCGAACGGCCTCAAAGTCACCGAACGTCCACCACCATGTCACTGCCGGGGGGTTGTCAACCATCAAATGGGCCCTCGTGTTCGCATTTATGTTAATCTAATAAAACAGTTAATTAAAACACGGGGGGATCATAAGTCCCGAACAATCCGTATAAAACAAATACAACCCGGGGGGACGTAACCCTTAACTAATAACCCAAAAACCAAATTCTTAAACCCACAAGTGCGCCCGCTATGCCAAAAGCAAGAGAAACCCCATCCCTCTCTTTCCTTTTTTCGCCCTAAATCACATTCATAACGAGCACATTGACAATTACATGATTTTAAAAAGAAATGAAAATTGGGCCTTAAACGGGCCAAGCCCATTAAAAAGCCCGTTAAGGCTTTGAGCTTGAAGCCCTAACGCAGCTGCCGCGACTCAAATCACTCAGCCGTCAAAACACGCTGTAGAGCAACGCACGATTTCAGCCCGCGCAGAATTGCCGCGGTTGATCTGTTGCCTTTGTTGCCGCTCGGTGTAGCGGCACCACCTTGGAACGGCGCCGGAGCCACCATGGCCGGTGCCGGACCTAGAGGTCACGACTGATCGGGCCTCTTCAGAGCAGCTCGATGGTACGAGCGTGCAGCCACGGCCGGATTGTGCCGCCGCCCATAGCTGCCCGCGTTCCGGTCATGTCGGTGGCTGCCTCGTTGGCCACGCTGCACGAGGTGGTGGTCATGGATGGCAAACGATGCATCAATCAGCCCCACGATGGTAAAACCACGTTGGCTTTCGATTGTCTCCCACACGCCTCGTTTCAATTTAAACACATTATAATTATGATCACGAGCACCCGCTCTGATACCACTGTTCGGTTACCCGGTGTCTCCTGAAGATGCCACGCCCCCGAGTACAGGGCGGAACAAAAATTTTCCGGGTTTCCCGATTGCCCTCGTTGCTCGGATCAGAATAGTAACACATAGATACGTAATAGGGCAGGTCAAACCCGTAGAGAATTACCAGTTGAAGCGAGTGGCAGCTCCTCGTCCTTTTCTTCAAGACTTCGTGGATGGTGGTGGATGGCACTAGATCGCACGCCGACCTCACAGTGTACCACGGAATCAGTTCTCTAAAGATAAGATGACTAGAGAGAACCGAGCCGTCGCGTGGGAGAGAAGTGTTTGCGTTCGGTGTGTGTTTTTTGCCTTGTGTTGATTTCGAAAATCACTTCTTCTCTCCTTATGGAGCACGAAATTTAGCCTATTTAAAGCCTTAGATTTCGATTGCTAAGACCCTAAAGTGTGAGAGGTTCTTGCCAAATCTTACTCTCTTTTGAATTCCAAATCCAAACTTAAGTAAACTTGCTATTATTAGAAAATCAACTTAAATACCAAGTCAAACTAAGTATATTTAAATAATCCTAGAGTAATTTCGAAAATTCAATAAATAATATTCCAATTATTTTATTCCATATTTATATCTAATATGCAAATTCCGAAAATACTCTCAAAGGCATACTTTGAAATTAGCTTAAGGTGAAATTCAATTTTTTCCTCAAGCCCATTAAGCACTTGGTCAAGCCCAAGTGTTAAAGTTAGTTTCATAAGAAGTCCAACTTCGATCCAATAAATGGCCCGAGGCCCATTAAGGCGTGGCCCAATAGCCCAAGGCCCGTTAAGGCCCAAATCACTCTCTCTTCTTATCAGCACACTTTGATGATCCTTTTTAAGCCCGACTCTCTAGGTTCGACTCAATCGGCAAGGGAGGAATCCAAGAATCCGATAGTTACCTAGCCAATCCCGCAGTACCGGATCGTAACCCGATTCGAGTGCGAATTTCGACCAAGTCTTTATCCAGAACCTCACTATAGATAACAGTGCTATGTATAAAACCTTCAGTTGTGTCCCAATCGATTGAGAGCCATGGTCAAACTCACTAAACTCGATTCTATGATAAAACGGAGAAGATGCGAATTGCCAAACTACCCTCCATGTCTAACATGAGTTAGTTGAATACCTTGGCAGATGATTTCGTAATTTTTCGTCGCCGTCCTCATAGGACACTAAGTGAATCCGTACTCGGCGGTCTAAGCCCGACAATCACAAATCGTTATTATGACCGCATCTGGCCCGTTGACCCATGCAACAGCAAATCGGATCGAGTGAAACCAGTGACAGTGGAGACTTCGAGTGGAACCATATGCGTGTTTTATGAATGTTGACTAAGATTGATTTTATGTGTTTGCATGATATATCAATTTAAGGTGCATTAATTGAGGGGGAGCCATTTACCAAATAATATGTCACGAGCTCCAAATAATTTTTATGTCCCTTTCTCTAAGTGTTGCATTAATTGTCGATCTGATTTCCCTTGCTACAACACACTTCTATGAGAAGGACTTCACAATTTTTCATGATCTGGAGCTCACGACATTGGTATAACAATGCAGGGGGAGCCTTATTAAAACAATTTCTTCCTAATTAACTCTAATTTTTCGACATTTTTGCTCTAAGTATTGCAGATTTGCAAAATTCAACTTTGGAGCCAGATGTCATTGATCAGAATCACAGGGAGTTAATTGCATTTCTTTTTTATTTAGGGGGAGCAATTATGTGGTTTTTAGCTGAAATAGGGCTAATCTGATAAAAATAAGAAACTCATCATAAAAAAATGGGACTAAATGGAAATTTTCAATCGCAGTTTCTCGAGCGAAAATTGAATTGGGACAAACTGTAATTTTCGATCGCGATTTCTTGAGTGAAAATTATCGAAAAAAATGACAATTTCCGATCCAAGTTTCTCGAGCGAAATTTGAAATGGGCCTGTCTAATCTTCGAAGTCACTATGTCTTATCATCCCATTAATATAAGTTCACTTTTTGGTAGTCGAAAAACTTTATCGCACGGATACAACCCGTAATAGAATAATTCAACAATGGAAACTCTCTCTCTCGCGAAATACTTATCAGAAAGACGAACGAACTCCAAAATCAAACTATTTCTTTGATTTTCCACTGATTATTGTCTTTCTGAGGTAGATTCGACTTCTGTTAGGTGTTTGCGTGTCTTTAATCTCTGTTAGCATCTGCATTGTGTGAATTTTTGCCTGATTTGTTGATAAATTTCTCGTCCAAAAACTGTTCGAAAACCCGTATGCGATTTTCAGAAATCTAACACCTTTAGATGTGTTTATCTGGTTCGATATCTGTGTTTTATCATAGTTTAAGTCTCTTCGATCATTCTGAGAGTAGGAATTTTTCGATAATCTGTGTCTAAGAGTTGAAATTAAGGTCCGACGAAAACTGGGTTTTTGAATGTTGGAAGCTGTTGGAGAACTTTTTCGATCGCAAACAATCTTAATTGAATTCCCATTTAATTAAGATACTATGTGTATCGTAAAAGATTTTCGATCGCTAAATTTTGACTTAGTCGTTAAGACAGATGACGTAGATCGAAAAGTTACTTACCATAGAGAAATCTAATTAGGAATTTTATGCGAGCGAAAACTTAACTAGTGGACAAGTTAAAAGATGCAATTTAATCAAAGCGTAAACTTACTATCGCACGATTTCATTTTATTTCGATCACAAATTTAGCGGCGAAAAAATTCAAATTTCGACGCTAACTTTCTCGGTCGTAGAATACACAGTGATGATTTTGTTCGATCGTTAGTTCTCTCGGCGATTGACTTAGTCATTCGTTGACTAATTTCTCGATCGACAAATCTCGCAGCGAAAGCCTCCCTTAGGATCGAAAATTATTCATTGCTCGGCAAATTTCAAAACGAAAAATTTTACCCGAGAAAAATTTTTCGATAGGAAGTTTACCTGAGGAAATTTTTCACGATCGTAAATTTACACGGAAATTTTTCTCGATCGTAAATTTACACGGAAATTTTGCTCGAACGTGAAATTGATCGGTTACACTACCACGCTTAACACTTCAACACTTAGACATTTTTTTCCCTAAATCTCTATCACTGTAGCGAATCTACCGAATAAATTCTTCGATCGAAAACTTAAACGTTGACTGTCCTTAGACATCAGCACTTAGGAAATTATAATTGACAATTCAATTTTTCGAGAGAAAAATTTCTCAGAGTGAATTGTGGTGTTCAACACTTAGAATATTTTCGACAGAAACTTTATATGCCTTATGTGTGAATGTCGAAATTTCATCATGTCTTTAATGTTCACTTCGTATAACCTACGTGCAACAAACATATTTCAAAATTCCAAAATTTTATCAAATTTGCTATGAATCGATTGACTATTATGGTTTGATAAAATAAAATTTCGAATAATTTATATTTTGAACTAATGCCTTGTTTCTATAATATTTCAGATGGCTAACTATCCAGCATATGACCACATCTACAACCACAACTTGTACCCCAATATACCTGACACCAATTTCCAGCTCCACCTGACGACCTTTCGGTGCCCGGACAAGATCATGATGTCAATACTACAAGGCTATATCCCCTTTGGCATGCACTCACGGTGACGGCATCAGTGCCAATGGTCTATCTCCAACAGTTCTCGGGCGCATCAAGGGTCACGTAGTTGACGGCACTATTGATTCACCACGGTGATCGGGACGAGGCACATCAGCTTCAGCAAGGATGATTTTGGCCTCGTCTTGGACCTACCTTCCAGCCCTAACTATGACCTCTGCCAATTGATGCGGAGATGGTATAAGATTTCTTACACATGGGATACCGACCGCCGCTCGTCAAGCTAGCGCAAGTACATAGCAACATGATCCCAATTCTAACCTAATGCAATGCCACTCATCATCACTCATCACAACCGGGATACACTCACCACCTCACACGGGCCCCGAGCTCCAATGTGCACCATCACGCGAAATCACTATCACGATCATGAATACAACCACAACACGATCACAATACTACGATAGTGGCCAACAGCGAGCAGCCTCCCTGAGCCGTATCAAGTCACTCTCTCACCTCTTCTGCCAATGCGGTGCCTATGCTGGGAGCCTACACTAGGTCCCGTAACGGCACCCATGTCGCAACCTCCAGGTCACCTCCCGCATGCGACAGCTTGGCCAACACAAGATATCCTACTTGGGGATGTCCCAAGTCACTCTTCTCTAGATCACCCTCAGTCTGCCGCATAATGTCCAACGGGCCAATGACTCACCGTCACAGGCGCGGGTGCACAGTAGATGCCCACACTCACGTGACTCCTCTACGGGTCGACAGCCAATATCGGTTACACGCTCAATAGGCACAATACTGTGCCACAGTTCCACCACGGTACACTCCGTGAAATGAGATGTAATGTACATGCATGCATATAACGTGATAATACATGGTAACGTGATGCCACATGAAAACGCACATAAACACATAAAACACATTTCATCGAAGCACATAAATTCACATTGATACCAGTTATGTGTTTACGCGTCGTAAATGAATGTTTCACCTACCTGTCCTCATGCTACAGTCAAGTAAAAGGTCAAGTGGAGTCCCTAAATGTCGATCTTCTGATCATACAAATATTATTAGTATGTGTACAAATTTCGAACAAGTCTAAAATAACTATGCTTTAACATTGGGTCTAAAGGTCAATGGTCAACCCGCAAAATCCCTGGTCAACTCGTAGGCCCATTCAGCCCGTGAAAGTATACACTTCGCGAACCACTCGTGAAGCTCGTCTGGCCCGCGAAACAGCACACACGTCGCGAACCATTAAGAGTCGCGAATCTCACTTCTTACAGAATAGATTTCGCGAACTGTTTCTCGGCCCGCAACTTCGCGAAATATCATGTTCCGCGAAACTATTCCCTCACAGTATGAATTTGCGAACTACTCTTGGTCCGCGAAACCTCACACTTCGCGAATCATAATGGGCCCGCGGAGACCTCACCTCCTCTCACAATTCGCGAATCCCTATGGCCCGCGAAAAAGCTTCTCACCCTCACAGTTCGTGAAACTTAGTGCGCGAAATACTTAATTCCCCTCACAATTCGTGAATTCCTAAGCCTCGCGATATATTCAAAATTTATCCTAAGTCCTAAAACGGTAATTCATATGTTATTAAGATCATCTTTAAAAGTTATTCTTAACCCACAAACTCGTAAACCCCAAGAACACGAACCCTCAAGACCCTACATGCTTCGAAATTGTAAAGATTCATTTCATTTAAAACTTATGAACGGAGACTAAAAGTTAGGGTTCTTTATCACGTTCTAAAGTGGAAAGCTTCAATCTTAGCTCACAAAAGAATACCCGACATGGTTATTTTACAAATCTAAGATTTTATTCCTAGCATATAATCACGAAGTCTTCTCATAACCTATTCTAATCACATGTTAAAGACACGTTAAACTTTGAAGTATAAGGAAAATATTTTAAACAAAGCTATTTCATATTTAAATCTTCATACCTTACTTGGAGTTTAGTTTTGGGTATTTGGAGTGTTCAAGCACGTTTGTTACTCTTGTTCTCATAAGGGCTTCTTTCGTTCTTTCCTCTTATTTCCAGATACCAAGATAAATATATGTATATGCCGTATTGTAAGTGTATAAAATATCTATGTGCTTTTATAAATTATAATATCGATTACCTTAAAGGTTAAGAAAACCTTTATTAGTCACGCCTAACAATAGCTCCAAGGACTACCACGTGTATGTTAAGTCATTTCAATTAATGGGTTAACATTATTATATGTACATAGTAGAAATTGTATGTAGACAGACTATTTGTATGTAATGTATGGATATCCAAAAAGATTAGACTTCCTACGAACACTCTCCCAATAATTGTGAAAACTTTGTATGTTCGGGAACAAAATATAATAAGATAGATGGTGATGGAGTACTAACCTGTATTCCCATGTAGCTTAAGAAACCCTATTACCAAAATTTATCTTTAATATCTTGGGGCTAGGTTAGAAATTAAATATAATCCAATCATGAATATAGCCCAATTTTTATTCTCACTAATAGTATTATTTTTGGCTAAATTCCGACTCGGGACTATTTTACTATTTTAGTTTCACCCGAAATTTCGTTAGTACATATTAGGAATTTTATTCCTAATGTTTTCTTCGCTAATTTTCTTGAAATTTCCTATTGTAATCCCACTTTAAAATTGCGGTTATTACAGCTGTGCATCGATTATTGAGAACTCAACAAGATCACTGTTAAGAACAAGTAGCCCCTTGTTAGGAATATTTTAGAAGTGTCCAAAATATTGTTCTAAGTCTTGTAATTTCTTTACGATGTATTATCTTATGTATTTGGGTTGTGTTTGTAATGGGCTTGTTAGGGGCCCAATAAGCTTAAATACCTCTCAAGGTATTTAAGCTTAAACCCTAACAAGCATTAATTAAGTTCCGTTTGCAAAACCCTCACGTATTCAACACTAAACCTCTATAGCACACTATTCACATATTACGAAGGTTAAATCTGTTGAAGTGTTCTTGGATAATCTAAAATTACAAGTGGTATCAGAGCAAGCGTGTAGGTGAGGAAACTTCATTTCAAGCTTTAAAGAATTTAGCAGGGTGAGTTCTCGCGTGGTAGTTCATTCTCTGTCGCAAAGCTCATACTCACGTGTATCAACTATTCTCGGATATATTCTTTTTTTTTTAAGGCAAGTCTGTGTAGCTTTCAGTTCTGAGCTATCAAATTGGTTTCCGTGGAGGCTGTGTCAGATTTGTTGGATTTCTGTCTAAAACATTTGAAGAACAGCCCTGTTCCTCAGTCTGTTCTTGAGTTTGCGCACGGATTTTCTTTTGGGAACTAGATTTGCGAACTCAAGGACTTCTTTCGTTTTGCGGCTCATTCATTTCACAAGGCGTCTTTGCAATCCTAAGTTCACAAACTTAGTTTGTGGGGTTTCAAGTTTGCGCATCGGCACTTCGCAAAGCTCTACTTTGCGAGTTCAAGGTCACCAAGCCGTCAGATTCTCGAAGATCAACGTCTCAGGATTTTCTTCACTTTGCGATCTCTTGATTTGAAAACTCACAACCGCTTTGCGAACCCAGGACAGTTTGCGAACTCATTTATTCACTCTGCGAACTTTGCTCACTTTGCGAACTCCAGCTTACTTTGCGAATTCGAAACACTTTGCGAACTCAAGTTTACTTCGCGAATTCAACTCACTTTGCGAACCTTGAGAACTTTGCGAACCTTACTCACTTTGCGAACCTTGTAAATTTTTCGAACTTTACTCACTTTGCGAACTTTGTGAACTTTGCGAACTTTGCCCACTTTGCGAATCAAGATGGCTCGTGAACTCTCTCATTAACCCGCGAAGCAATTAAATTTCGAATTCAGAGATCAATTCGCAAAGTCCTACTCTTCTCCATTCCTGCAAAACATACCCATATAATTAAAAAAAAAAGGGGGGGAAATTTTTTTTTAACCAAAATTCGCAATTCAATTCCAAATTTCCTCACATTACACGTCAACGATCATATCCAAAACACAGGCAATGGACTCTTTCAGCATGGGAAATGACGTTAGACCTCCCATCATCCGACATGGAGAGTACGCAGTCTGGAAGAGAAGATTCATCAACTTCATAGAAAGCAAGGACAATTCTGATAACCTTCTGGAATCTATTTACAATGGACCTACACAGTATTGGACCATAATTCCCGCCACTACTGACACCACCCCTGCAAGAGAGGAACAGAGGATCCTGAAAACTACTGATCAATGCAATGATGAAGAAAAACTGCGACTTAAGGCAGATAAAGTGGCGAAATCATACATGATGCAAGCCATTCCCAATGACATTTTGATGCAACTCGAATGTGGTGAGAGCGCAAAAGAAATGTGGGATGCTCTTCGAATTATGATGCAGGGGACAGAAGTTAATACAATGGCAAGAATGGCGAACACACTCATCTCGTATGACCGCTTTCATGCTAACAAAGGGGAAACTCTCCAAGAAACCTTCCACCGATTTCTTGTTCTTCTAAACGAGCTAAAGATGAATGGAGTCACAAAAAGTGTAATGGAGATCAATATCAAATTCTTAGGATCACTTCATCCAGAATGGGAGGCTACTGCTATTATGATAAGACAGATGAACGACCTAACCAAAGTTAGCATTCATACATTATTCGACTACCTCAATCAACATTCCAATCATGTGGAGAAACGAAGGGAGGAAATTAAACCAATAGGAAGCGACTCCCTTGCTCTTATGACTGAACGATCATCAAGAAAACAATTCAAGGACAAAGAAATTATCCAGTCATCACAAGTTAAGGAGGGAGAAGACTCTGATCCTGATGACGAATCCAAGGATCTTACAAAACATGGAGACCAGGAAATCACCCTCAAAGATCTTGCTAAGCAACTCGCTCTGGTCTCAAATTTCGTGCAGAGAAAATATTATAAGAAGACTGGTTCCTCCTCCAACCGTCAAAGAACTTCCTCCAACTCTAAAGGAAAGACTCAGGATGAGGACAACAACTCTGAAACTCCTCATCAAGGCGGCAAGTGCTTCAACTGCGGTAAGAATGGACACTTTGCCAGAGAGTGCAGAATGCCCAAGAAAAAGGATGTTAACTATTATCGTCGAAATGTTCAATTAGCTGAACAAAAAGAAAAAGGACTAGTCTTAATGGCAGAAGAGGATCATTGGCTTGAAGATACCTCAGACAGCGAGAATGAGAATGTGGCACTGATGGTCAAACTAGATGACGAAGAAGATGGAGCTGGAGCTGAAGGCAGCGAGTCAGACAGGGAAACTTCTAACAATTCAAACATGGTAGAGGTAAGTGAAGCAGATTATGATTCCTTACTTAAGATAAAAAATGAATTTTTATCCTTATATAAATCTAACAAATTGGGAAAAAGGAAAATCAAAGAACTTGAAGCTAACTTAGAAAAGAATTTAGTAGTATTAAAGTTTAGATATGATTATGCATGTGAGAAGAATCGTGTAATTGTAGCAAATGAAAAAATTGCTAAGCTAGAAATAAAAGTGCAAAAATCCGAAACTAAAGCCAAGGATTTAGAAAAGGAAATGAAATCTCATAGAGATCAGGCAATGGATGCTACAATTAAATATGACTTACTAAGCAAAGAACGAGAAAGACTGTACTCCAAAATAAAAAAATTGGAGGACGTTTTAACCCGACGAGATCAGTCAGACAAACGATCTTCTTAAACAAACCAGCTAATGTTGATTTTTATAATCCCCATAAAGGACTAGGTTTTGAAAACCCATGTAAGTTAAAACTAGGCATATCAAGATCACCTTATCTATATGATCTCAAATTCATGCAGACAGGTTGCCTGGCAAATCTTATGCCTTTTGTCAGTGAAGATGAGACGTCAACACACACTAAAACTCAAACATCACTCAGCTACACAGAAGTAAATGATAGCTATAAAGTAAGAAGTTGTCCAGCAATAACAGAATTTGAATCAGATATTCCACGTCCACATGAAGGAGAAACACAAATGGTTACATATACAACAGGATATATGCCTGATTGCATAAAGAAAATCAGTGATCTTCACTCCACTATCGAAAGCGAGAGAAAGACATTTGGTGAAGAAAGGCAGAAACTTCTTCAGGAAATATCTTCACTTAAAGAAAAATTAAAATTACACACAATTTCATACACCTTGGTTTCGCATGACAAAATTTCCTGCACTAATACATTGAAATTTTCAGGATCCACAAAAGAGCCATTGAAGGGGCAAGTATGGGTTAAAAAGGAAGATATATTGAAGGAGTCTTGTGATCTCAATACACCTTTTGTCATTGAGTTTTTTCCTCCCAAAACTTTTGTACCTTCTATATGTCGCAATGTATCAAAAAAATTGTCTTCTAATTTAAAAACAAAGCTTTCCGCACATGATCATGTCACCAAGCAAACGCACAAAACAATTCCTAAAAATAAATTTACAAAGTTAAGACACAAATCAAAACCAAAAGCTATCCAAAAAAACTGTGCACAAATGGGTTCCAAAACTTCAGACTGCAGGAATACAAATCCCAACCCTAGAAATAACTAGTTACTCTGTGTTATCCACCAACAAAGGAAAATCTAGGGAATCTAAACGGACTAATAAATATAATAGAGGTGGACCCATATTTCAATGGGTACCTAAAACCCTCTAGTTTTATTTTGCAGGCCCTTCATGTGTGGTACTTAGATTCTGGTTGCTCCACACACATGACAGGGACAAAGGAACTGTTGAGCAACTACGTTGATAGACCAGGAGGATTGGTACGCTTTGGCAATAGCAATGGAGCCAGAATCCTTGGTTATGGCGATCTCATATGCAATAGACTCACAATTAAACAATTTCTTATGTTGAAGGACTGACACACAACCTCTTATCAATAGGACAGTTCAGTGATTTTGGACTCCAAGTGGTGTTTCTAAAGAAAACCTGCAAAATTCTCAATGCCAATGGTGAAGAACTTCTCACTGGAACTCGCAAGACAAATCTTTACACCATTGATATTAGAACTGTCAAACCAAAGACTGATATCTGCCTAATCACCAAAGCAACTTCAACTCAAAATGACTTATGGCACCAGAGATTATCTCATCTTAACTTCAAGACCCTCAACAAGCTGTCAACCAACAAACTAGCTATTGGACTTCCACCACTGAAGTACCAAAAAGAGCATATGTGCTCTGCTTGTGAGAAAGAAAAAATGAAGAAAGCTTCACATCCTACAAAACACTCAGCATCCAACATCCTCTAGAGCTTTTACACATGGATCTGTGTGGCCCGATGCGAACTGAAAGCATAAGTGGAAAACGATATATGCTGGTTATCGTCGACGACTCTTCCCGATATACGTGGGTACGATTCTTACGAACTAAATCAGAGACAGTCGAACACATTCCAAGCCTAATCAGAACAACACAGAACCTCCTCCAGAGATGTATTAAAATAGTTAGATCAGACAATGGAACAGAATTCAAGAATCAACAGCTCAATGACTTCTATGAATCCATAGGGATTACTCAACGGTTTTCTGCTATCTACACACCTCAACAAAATGGAGTTGTCGAAAGGCAAAATCGAACACTCGTAGAGGCTGCCCGAACAATGATCATCCAATCATCACTACCTCATTTCCTTTGGGCTGAAGCAATGAATACTGCTTGCTCACAGAATCGCACAAACATTCATCTAAGATTTGGTAAGACGCCCTATGAACTTATAAATGGAAGGCTGCCCAACATTGCCCATTTTCGAATTTTTGGATGCAAGTGCTTCGTCGCCAACGACCGCGAAGACAAGTCCAAACTTGATCCAAAAGCAACTGAAGGAATCTTCGTAGGCTACTCTGCACAATCTAAGGCATACAGGATATTTCTCAGAGACAGAAGGATGATCACTGAAAGTATAAATGTCACCTTTGATGAGGAACTCGAACTTTCTACTGTACATAGCAGTTTGGGACGAGTATCTAGAACACCACACCTCACTCACTCTCATACAGAAGAAGGAGAGTGTTCAAGAGATGCCTCTGAACGGAACTCTTCAGAATCGGGCTCGGACAAAGGAAGTTTGAAACCAGCTCAACAAGTAACTGACCCTTCAAGACAAAGCGACCCCACATGCTTCACTCAACGAGCTCAAGAGGAACTGGATCTGGATCTACTTTTTGAACATATATATATCTCTCAAAATCAGCCAAGACCATCCACCGATCCCTTTCCAAATACTGAATCCAGCCCTAGTTCATCAACTCATGAGTCAGAACCCATTCCTAACCAGACAATTCCTCCCTCAGATGCAGAAGCCTCGATCCCAACTACTTTGACAACAACGCAGACAGAGGCCTCCTCTTCAACTTCAGCCGGCAACACTACCGTAACTGCAATCGACTATCCACTAAGTGAGGAATCCCAAATAGACGAAACAACATTACCCCACGAAAAGAAATGGGTCCGACATCATCCTACAGATCAAATAATAGGAGATCCCAATACAGGGGTAACGACTAGAAGATCACATTCAAATGAATGTAATTTCACCTGTTTCTTGAGCCAAACGGAACCTAGACGAGTAGTTGACGCACTACGGGATCCCAACTGGATAGTGGCTATGCAAGAGGAGATTAATCAATTCGAACGTCTCAAAGTATGGAACTTAGTTCCTCGTCCAAAAGGGAAGACTGTGATCGGAACAAAGTGGGTTTTTAAAAACAAAAAGGATGAAGATGGTGTTGTAATTCGAAACAAAGCCAGGCTCGTAGCTGAGGGATATAATCAACAGGAAGGAATTGATTACGATGAAACGTTTGCTCCTGTAGCCAGGATCGAAGCTATTAGGTTATTTCTTGCATATGCCGCACACAAAGACTTTACAGTCTATCAAATGGATGTAAAAACAGCCTTCTTGAACGGAATTCTGAAAGAAGAAGTGTATGTCTCACAGCCAGACGGATTTCTCAATGCTGATCATCCCGACTTTGTTTACAAACTTGACAAATCACTATACGGACTTAAACAAGCTCCAAGGGCCTGGTACGAGGTGCTCTCCGACTTTCTTATCTCTTCAGGTTTCACGAAAGGGAAAATTGACACTACGTTGTTCGTAAAGAAAGATGGTTCCGATATAATGCTTGTACAAATCTACGTGGATGATATCATTTTTGGCTCTACTAATCCTAAACTTTGTGAAGATTTTAGCATTCTGATGCAATCGCAATTTGAAATGAGTATGATGGGAGAAATGTCATTCTTCCTCGGATTGCAAATCAAACAACTTCAGGATGGGATTTTCATCAATCAGTCAAAGTACATCCACGATATTCTCAGAAAATATGGGATCGACAAGAGCAAATCATCAAGCACACCCATGTCCACCTCGTACTCATTACAGAGGGATTATTGGATCACTGCTCTACCTCACTGCCAGTCGACCAGATATCTTATTCTCTACATGCCTCTGTGCTCGATTTCAAGCTAACCCCAAGGAGTCGCATCTTCATGCTGTCAAAAGAATCTTGAAGTATTTGAAAGGAACACCAGACCTTGGACTGTGGTATCCTAAAAACTCAACTATGAAACTAATAGGATATTCTGGCGCAGATTTTGCAGGATGCAGACTGGACAGGAAAAGCACTTCTGGACACATGCAATTCCTAGGCGATAAACTTGTATGTTGGGCCTCGAAGAAACAAAATTGTGTATCAACTTCCACGGCGGAAGCAGAATATGTCGCTGCAGCAAGTTGCTGCTCACAAATTTTGTGGATCAGAACTCAGCTACGGGACTACGGGTTTGATCTAAATAAAATTCCTATTTACTGTGATTCCAAGAGTGCTATCGCAATTACATGCAACCCTGTTCATCACTCCCGCACTAAACACATAGATCTTCGATATCACTTCATAAAGGACCGTGTAGAAAGAGGCATAATAGAAATGTACTTTGTCAATACAGAGCTTCAACTAGCCGATTTGCTTACAAAAGCATTGGATGAAAACGCTTCCAATTCTTAGTTGCAAAGTTGGGAATGTTGAACCTCAATTTTTAATTTCGATTATGCCTTCCTACAGTTCAATATTTATCTATTTGTTATGTTTCACTTTTCTCTTATTTTGTGTGTGTTTATTATGTTAATCATTTACTCAGGACTTCAGTTTTTTTTTTGTTTAACCTTTTAATTTCAATAAACTGTTTCTTGTTTCCAATAAGTCAATGTAGCGCCAATGCTGGTGGCGTTACATCGAGGGGGAGAAATGCTATATCCATGCATCGAGGGGGAGAAAGTGAATTCATAAATCATTTTAATCTTTAAGATACTCAATGAGCATTATAAATCATTTAGTTTTTAAGATAATTGATGGGTATTGCATCTAGGGGGAGTTTCTCAACAAATACATAAAACTCTTCAAAACACGAACAACTCTCTCAAACACATAATACGCAGATAACTCTTAAAAACTCGTATGCCTGATTAAGACCCAAAGCAGAATAGCAAGAAAAACAACGAATAAGCTCAAAAAAGGAAAATCTCAATAACCAGCATATCCAAATTATGCTCAAAGTTGCGTCTTAACTCTTCATGTTCCTCGAGCTTTTTCTCTTCTTCCTTTTTCTGCCAATTCATCTGTAAACGAGAAAAATAAGAGATAAGTTGTACTTCAATGTGATTTGAGACATATCTATTTTATAAACACGAAGGAAACTTACGTCATTTATTGTCCCGACATTAAGACGAATTTTTGACTAAGGCGACGATTTTTCTTCTCCAAAAAGGATATCGTATCATGAAAATCGATCTTGAAAAACCCATAGATTTGATGTTATCCTTGTGATCGATCGCGTCAAAATTGGTAGTGTTTGAGTCATTATTAGATTAATTGATATCGATGGTAAGTTAAAAAAAAATCTCGTACATTCATTTTTTTTTTATTCGCAAAACTAAAATTTATTTGGACAACTGTTGTTCGCAAACCATCTTCAATTTTGACCAGTCAATGAATCAAGTTGCGAACTCACAGCTCTCAAATCGCAAACTGATCGATTCGCAATCTACCAATTCGCGAATCTAAGGTGGGCCTTTTTTTCTCAAAAGTTTACAGCCCAACTCAAAACTAGGGTTCACACTTTAGGCCCGCAAAGTTGTTTATAAAAACCAATTCACAAACTGAACTCGCAAAACTAAAACAATCCCAAATCAAAATCTCCACTTTGCGAATCCCGTTCATCAAACCTTCCATCGTCGCTTGCTTAGTCTGTGGTTTGCTTGCTCAAATCGTTACCGTCACATACTCGCGTTCATCTCTGTGGTATGAATGAAAAGTTACTTTAACTTTTACTATATTTTGCTTACGATTGATTTTCTTAATTGCAGGTGTGATTTCT
This sequence comes from Craterostigma plantagineum, assembly GCA_027422505.1. NCBI lineage: Eukaryota > Viridiplantae > Streptophyta > Magnoliopsida > Lamiales > Linderniaceae > Craterostigma > Craterostigma plantagineum. Next base: position 28,697 of record JAPQWV010000179.1, read on the forward strand.
CAAAGAACAGGTGTTTTGCAGTTGATTCCTGTACAAATTTCGTTGCTTTTCAGTGATGATACGAGCTTATCAGTTTGATTTTTGCACTAAATCGAATTTATTTTCTCAAATCTGGTGTTTTTCAAATCGATGATTTAATTGTTTTTTGGTTCGAAATCGTTTAAGAGTACTTTTTGATTCTTCAGAATTAAGCTTTGCGGGTCCAAAAGTGTTTATTTTCTCAAACTCGCGAAGCACTCACTTTACGGGTCATATACTTTGCGGCTTTGACCGTCTGACTGCTTACTTTGCGAATTCGAGGATTGCGAATCTTGGGATTCGCAAATTTTATTTTGCGAATTGATACTTTGCGATTCCCTGATTGACCTGGTCAATTTGCGAATCCTGAGGCTGCAATACAGAATACGCAAAGTTCTTTTCAACCAACCCGCAAACCTCTGAGCTCGCAAACCTTTGAGTTCGCAAAATACTACTACACAACCCGCAAACCTTTGAGTTCGCAAAATATGACTTGCTAAGATGAAGCTAAGCTAACTACTTTAAAGTGAACCCGCAAACCATACTTAGGAAATTTTCGACAAAATTTTTCTCAAATGGGCCAATGTGTTGGGCCAAGACTTTTTCATAAAACGAAATTTTATTCCAACCCATCACTATTCATAACAACCAAGCCTTATCATGACATATCTAATCATATTTATCTTCTGTGTTGCAGTTTCAGCACGAACTCCCGGTGTCAAAACTAAAAAAAAAAAGAAAAGAAAATGACGACACCCACGGATCTAGTCTACCCAACCTCAAAATGGATAACGACCAAGGACAATAATTTTCAACTTGACCTTCATACATTCAAGTGCAAGGAAGAAATTATATTATCCATTCTGAGAAATCACCACCTTGGGTATGCTTTTTCGGCGTCGATCCAAGTCCCTACAGTTTACCTTCAACAATTCTGGGGGACAATGAAGACCAAAATTGCCCAAGATAATAGCATCTACTACGAGGCCCAAATAGCAACCGAGACTGTCATCATCACAAAGGAACTCATTCGTAGTATTCTAAGAATGCCAAGTCAACCTCAATACGAACCTGAGGCTTCCGAAAATGAGCTCCTGGAGGACATGATGAGGATGGGATACTACACGCCGATCAAGTTTGTCTCCCATTTTCAGAACTCCATGATCCCGCATCCATGGCGAACGCTCTTTGCATTTGTCAATAAGTGCTTCTCACCCAAGCACTCAGGATGGGATAGATGCAATATCACAATTCTTCGGATCTTCCATGGGATCGTGTTTCGAAGAAATTATGACTTTGCCAAACTTATCACCACAGATCTCGACGACCAACTTTACAAACGAACTAAGTCCAAAAAGCCACAGAATTTGCCATATCTCCGGTGGTTCTCACTTATCATCCACCATTTTCTGACCACAACAACAGGAATACCATCACGATCCGTGGAGAAAACTTCACTCCACCCAAACTGCGCTACCCAAACTGCGCTACCTTCACTGCAATGCCAATCCCTCACGAGTTACTCATACTTGCAAACCCCGACCTTATCGATGCCTACTGCAAAGATTACAAAGTTCCCCACCCATGACACAGGATAGCCCACCTGAGTCTAACCCAGGGGGTAGTAATACTGAGAGAGCTGAAACGAGCGAGAGAGAAAGAGAGAGTGAGATGCTGAGAGAAACCACAGACACTGAATTTATTCCCCACACACAACAGACTACATCTCAACAAGCAATCCCTGACCAACCACCACCATCCCCTGAACAAACCATACCTGAGCAATCTCTCGAGGAACAATCACATGCCGAACGACTCGAACAACCACTAATAGATGTTCCCAAGACAACTACGACTGCACTACCTCAGTCAGAAAAAGCCGGGTCAATCCCTAGGATAGAAGACGTCGTACATGACCTAACGACGCATGAGCGAACCCCACCTGACCATTCACTTGTCTCCCAACAGACAAGTGTCTCAACACAACACGAACCACCCCAAGCCTCCGACAGCTCGGTTCCTGTGTCTGAACCAACTCAAGAAATACCCATTCTTGTGACACAGGGCGAGCCTCAACCTGATCTTCAGGTCTCAACGTTCATAGAAGAGCCGCAAATAGAGGCTCTTCAAGGATTGGACGGAAGTCTCTCGGATGTTGATGATCTCAGCAGCTCACCATCCGCGAGCCACCGTACAGAACCTGTTTCTGGACGTGTGCTAACGAGACGCCTTGGCGATCTCGGTGACAGCTCCACCCTAGCCCGTCACACTGACGTGGCCACAACGACCCGGCACCATCTCCAAACGATGTGTCGCAAGGAGAGGTCGGAAGACCCGTGGAAACTGAAGTCCATCCGACTTCGGTTGACAAGGGCCACCGTACAGAACCTAGTTCTGAACGTGTGATAACGGCAACTCCTAGTGATGCCGGTGCACCAATCCCCACACCCCTAACCGTGACGACGGCCTATCTGGAAAATCGACTTTTTGAGTTCTTTGAATCCGTGACCTTACCACGGGTTCGAGGACTCATTAAGGATGCCATGCAATCAGCCTCCACAGACCAAGGCAAGGCACCATTGGTAGACCAATCATCACAGTCTCGCCTCATCTCACTACCACCACCACGAGCACCGACTGATCCCAGCCCATACAGCATGCCTCTACTTGAGCTCTTCGATGTTGGTATTTCTCGCATTATTTCCCTCGATAATCAGCAGACTCCGGAAGAAGAAGCTTTCTACAAAAAGCTGATTAAAGGTGGAATCATACCTCACCCCACCACATGTCGTCAAGAAGGCTCGAGTTAGAAGCGTCGTCATGACGATCCTGATGACCAAGATCGTCCTGAGGGGGAGAAGCGACCAAGAGTCATGCATCCTGTCACTCGCAGCGGACGAGGGCGCGGGGTCCTAACTCGTGGAGGTGGTTCTTCCCGACAATCCAACCCACCACCAAAGTCCTCTAGGGGCAGACAAGCTACGCCAGGGCCAAACCAGACAATTTCCCTTGACGAAGTCGAATCTGACTCCTTGAGGATTTCCACCCAATCAGTCCAAACAACCACAACCCCACATCTCACAAGCCAGATAAGTCCCCAAACTTCCAACCCACCCCTTCAGATCGACAATCCAGACACCTCAGTTGAAGAACTTTACAATCCGCATGATGTCGTGGAGAGGTACATCTTTGGCGAGGAATGGAGAACTCATCCAGTTAATCCGACTATGGCCAGAAACCTTATGGACAATGCTAGATACTTTCTCTCGAAAGCTAACATTAGTCTAATTCGTCTTGAAGATGAGGAGCTCGAGGAAGGAGAAGACTACGAAGCAGAGATACCCGAACTTCCAGAACTTCTAAAACACACGATCATAGACGAAGATTGCCCTCCAGATACACACAAAGGAATTGACGAGTTGCAACTTCCATGGAAAAATGTGAAGGTTAATGCTCCTTATCAAGAAGAGATACGAAGAAAAATCTGGAGGAGGGAAGACAGGATCTTGAAGGTGGATGAACTTGACCTCAGAGGTTTAACCCATTTCCCACGACCAAAAGCCATTCAGTACCTGCTGTCTATCCGTCGATCACTGATGTTTAGAGGAAAAGAAACGAACGTCTATGATCTCCGAAGACTTGAGGCAAAACGACCCAGAATCAAACAGATTCTGACCGTTCGAAAGGAGCGATTTGCAGATATTGATTTCCCTATTTACATTGTACGACGTGAAGATAATTCAGCTGAAGAACTGAGTGAAGGGGATCTCTCCTATCTCAGAGGTGAAGACATTGATCAATTAGTAGGAGATTATAGGAGGCTTGGAGTACTCAGGACTCCAGAATTAAGGATGGGCTATGCTTCATTAAAAAGGTTCATGTTGCGTCAAGTGAAGTTCAACTCTACACATGATCTCCAAATGGCAATTGAAAGCAACATAAAAAGAGTGAATCTCACGAAGCCCTCTTTTGAAGCACCTGAGTCAGAGAGCTACGGAGAAGGCCATATCTTTGATGAAGAAGACCCTTCGGTAATCTACATCAATTACAAGGGAGAGAAGAGACTGATGAGAAAATCAGAAATCCACAAGTTCTGTGATGGAACTCTCCGTATTATTCTTGCTAAGCTCAAGAGGATCGTAGAGGAAATGAGAGAAGTGGAATCTGAAGTACAAGAGAAGTATCATAAGATGATCGAAATCATCTCCGACAAAATTTCTTTTCGTAGAAGATTGAGATCATATGAATTAAAACTTGGACTCAGAAGATCAGCCTACGAACTTCTGGAACAACGGCCTCCTCCCCGCTCGAAGAAAAAGAAGACCTGAAGACTTAGATAGGTTTATTTGTAATTTGGACACTTAGGGGGAGAATGTTAGGAATATTTTAGAAGTGTCCAAAATATTGTTCTAAGTCTTGTAATTTCTTTACGATGTATTATCTTATGTATTTGGGTTGTGTTTGTAATGGGCTTGTTAGGGGCCCAATAAGCTTAAATACCTCTCAAGGTATTTAAGCTTAAACCCTAACAAGCATTAATTAAGTTTTCCGTTTGCAAAACCCTCACGTATTCAACACTAAACCTCTATAGCACACTATTCACATACTACGAAGGTTAAATCTGTTGAAGTGTTCTTGGATAATCTGGAATTACACCCCTCCCCAGAATCGACGACCTATTCGATCAACTGCAAGGCGCAACCGTGTTCTCTAAAATAGACCTAAATCGGGGTATCATCAACTTAAGATATCCCAAAGACAGCTTTTAGAACGCCCTATGGGCATTTTGAATTCCTAGTCATGCCTTTTGGGCTCACTAACGCGCCAGCCGCATTCATGGATCTAAAGAACCACGTGTTTAAGACGTTCTTAGATACGTTTGTCATTGTCTTCATCGATGACATTCTGATCTAGTCAAAACCGAAGGAAGAGCACGAGCAACACCTGAGAATGGCTCTCGAGATATTACGAGGGAAGCAGCTATACGCAAAGTTCAAGAAATGAGAATTCTGGATAGAACAAGTCACGTTTCTTGGACATGTTATCTCGGGAGCAGGGATTTCAGTTGACCCGAGCAAGATTGAGGCCATCAATAGTTTGCCCCAACCAACGAATGTAATAGAAGTACGTAGTTTCCTAGGATTGGCGGGATACTACCGAAAATTCATCAAGGACTTCTCCAAGATTCCAACCACGCTGACGAAACTGACGAAGAAAAATGCCCCATTCCATTGGGATGCTGCATGCGAGAAAAGTTTCCAGGAGTTGAAACGACGACTTACCACGGAAGTTGGAATCGCTGAGGGGTTGACAGGGAATCGGGCGATTGGAAACAATCACCATGCATCACACCAATCGAACGATTGCATGTACCCAACGAAGATCGGCATATTCTCATATAAAGGAGATGAAATCGCCGGGTTTGTGAGACGTGAAATCGGGCGATTGATACCTGAAACAAAGTGGAATTCGACTTGACTAAGCATTATACCAAGATTTCTTTAACTTATGAGGAAATTGTTAGTCACCTACTTGTCACATCAAGCCATCCCTCTAAGCTTATGTCTAATAATTACCAAGTAAACTAAGGAAACGTTTGATAAGAATTAATATAAGGAATAGGGAAAAGAGAAACCCTCATAAAAACATAAACTCAAACAAAAAGAAAGAAAGGAGAGGTCGAGAAGAGTTTTCCCAAGAACATCACGAGCCAGTCTGAAATTCGAGATTGGTAAGCGAAACACCTCCCATGAACTCTATAAATTCGTAACTTAGGGCTTATGCGAGAACTCTAACGTGGGAATTAAAGTGTAAGAAAGACCTCAATAACCCTGGTTTAGGGTGTATATTCGCGTCCGGGTATAGGATAGATGGAATTTATAATTAGTAATAGCATGTTTTAAGGCTTAGAACTTGGATATAAATCGAAGCTTGGACCAAATTGATAATTTTAGAGTAGAAGGAAAACCCTAGGATTGGTTAGTTCTGGGAAAATCATTTGAAGATACGAATGTTTGAAGCTTTCGGCCGATTCTGAGGGATGCCTGAAGTTTCCGGTGATTAAAGATATAGGTGAACTTGACGATTTTAAAATTGAGTGATATATGATTCGACCGAAAGTAGGGCTTGAATTTAATGAAATCGGGAGATTAGATGAGTGGGAAGATCTCAGCCAAATGCGAAGGAGAAGCATGTCGAATCGGGCGATTTGGAACCCATATAAACACATGGCGAAATGTTACTCAACCCAAGTACAAATTGGGTGATTTAGGGCTCCATGGAATCTGGCAAAACGAATGGCCCTACAAGCTTCAATCGGGCGACGCAAGAACCATACAATAGGACGAAATCAAGGTTGGCGAATCGGGCGACTGTGGGACGGCGAAACCAAGTTCCACGCACACCAATCGGGCGATTCCAAGTTTTACAAATCGAGCAAAACCAAACCTTGATGAATCACCTACGAAACTAAGTTAGCAACACCACAAATCGGGCGAATCAACTCAACACTTACGTGTTTTCGCCGAGCTACATAGATACACATATAGTAAAATACTAACATAACCTAGGATAGAGATCAAATGAATTAGTAGCAAACTTGCATAATCGAATTTGAGTATTTCAGTCTAGTTTGTTAGCTAAGAAATGGCACTAATACGTGAATATTTGTATTTAAGGGTCGAACCGTAGGAACTCCCCGATGACGTAAGTACACGTAATTTGTGTGTGAACTATGTGACCACTTGCTTATATGTCTATGCATGACTTCCTATGTGGCTGAATTTACTAAAAGTGATGACATGACACGTATGTTGCATTGATTCATGACATGAGCATGTGCACGCATGACTAGTATAAGAGTCCAGGAAAGAGAGCGTGCATAGTGTAAGGTCGCCTGAGAGCGACGAATATTTGTCGATATTGGCATTTGCTGTTGACTCAATGTCGAGTCACGGCTCTTCTAAGCAACCATGGTGATTCACGGCGCCAAAATTATACGATATGATTTTAAGGGGAATACCCTTGTAGCAGAAGTGCAACCTGAAGGATGCGACCCGAGGGTATCGCGCGGGTAGGTGACCTCCGAATAGGCTACTAGTGAGAGGCATCCGCGTGATAGGCCGCATTGGGATGGAAAGGCGCCAAAGGGTTAGAAGCAATTTGTGTGCTCGGGGTAGCCTCTCAATGGGACCGCATTGGGATTGAAAGGCACTATTTACCTCTCAATATGGACCACCTTGGGATGGAAAGGCACCATAGTGTTAGGCACAGATTGCGTACTAGGGTTGGCCTCTCAGTGTGTGCAGTGTCACATATTTGTACCCTTTGGGGACTAAGCTCTATGAAATGGTGCATAGGAAGATGGAAAGCCGAGGGTCCAATATGAAGTGAGGAACGAAAAGATGTGAGAAATAGATAGCGTTGGTGCGGATGCCTTCGCTACTTAGGTCATGTGCATTGCATGCATAATTTTCACTTACTGAGCTTCATAGCTCATTCCTTGTTATTATGTGTTGTAGGTTCCCGCGATCACGGTACGTGATCATCTCTCAGCGAGGCCAACTTTTGAAGCTTCCGGGGGCTTTTGAGGCGGAAGTGTGTACATGGGTTCGACCTCCTGAAGGCCTAGTAGATAGTTTTATTTTGATACGCTTGCGGCGATTCCGATGTAATTAAGACCCACTGTAGACAATTAAAATAAATAGACAAATAAATTGTCTATGATGTTTTGTTGGGATTTAATAAATTAATTCCAAGAAATTAGATAAAGTCATTTAATTAAATTGCTATTTATTGGGATCTATGAATTAATCTCAAGTTAATAAATAGTTTATTTAATTAATAAATTAATATCATATATGATAATATACATTCCTTTTATACAAAATCCTATACATGGTAAATATGTGTAGAGATTTGTAACTAAGTAAAGGAATCAAATCAAATCAAATCAAATCAAATCAAATCAAATATCATAAAGTCGGCAGATATTGAGAGAATCAAATCAGATATGGAATAAATCAAATTAAATTAATATCATATCATATATGGATAAAATCCACATAAATACGGAGGAAATCATCCCAAAAAGATTATTCTTTCCGTAATTGTGAATTCTCTACGCCTATAAATACGGGGCTTCAGAGTTCAGAAAGGACAAGTCACGAACACTCAAGAAAACACGAGCTTCAAGAGACGATATAAGACTTTTAAAGCTTTCGATTATCTCTGCAAAGTTCATCGTGTTTTGAGTAAAAGATTGAAGACGTTCGAGGACGACGATCGAAGAAGCTCGAAGTTCAAGGACAAAGATCTTGAAGACGTTCGAGGACGAAGATCGAAGATCGAAGACGCTCATATATCGAAGGCGCTCAAGGATCGAAGATCGAAGACGTTCAAAGAATCGAAGATCTGAAGAATCAGAGATCGAAGATTCGAAGACGACGGTCGAAGAAGCTCGAAGTTCGAATGTAATACCCGTAAAATCTAATTACGGGATTTACGATTTAAGTAGGGATGAAAATATTTAATTAAGTACTTTTGGATTAATTAGTACTTTCGAGGATAGAATGTCTTCATATCTTCATACCTTTAAGTGATTTATGTGCCTATATGATGTCATGTTGTGTAATTTATAATTCTTATGTGTGTTACGAATTAGAACTAATGCGACTGCATGGAACATATTTTATGATTTTACGCGTCAACATAATTTCATATTAGGTGCCATTAGGGTTACTAACCAACTAGAAGAATTAATTAAATTTAGGTTAGTTATTTTTAGGGTTTTTAGTGCATGGCATGTAACCAAGAAGATTTGATTTAGTATATTAAGTATTGATACCACGTTTTAGGGAACACGAATTGGTAGGAATAATTTCGAAACACATCTCACGACCTTGGTATTAATTAATCAACCTCGAAATATATAGTTTATGAGAAAATGTCGAGATTAGAGAGCGACAAATTAAGGTCGAAAGAAGACAAACAATTAGACATCGAAACATCAGAATTGCTAAATGACTCGATTACTTAATATGGAAGGAAACCTATAAGTAATATTATTATAATAATTCTCATAAAGTTAAGATAAGAACCAAGAAAACAAAATGTCGATGTCATTTGGATAATTCCACACGCAAGGGCCAAAAGAGATAAGAGTAGGATTCACTTTGCATAATTCATTAACAAAGAACTATCGAAAAACAAGGAGAGAAAGTGTCCTAATCAAATACAAGCTCGGAAGAAGGTATGGCTTATTACAGGCTTAGATGTTCATTCATATCTTAAGATATTAGGCATAAACAAGTTATAAATAGTAGGATGCATACCAGTTTAACTTTCAAGGGTTTTTACTTAGAATTATTATCATCACAATTTAAGGAGCTCGAATTTCAGTAAGTATAATTCGTTGCTGTGATCTTATGCATGTCTAAGTACTGATTTTAGGGTTTCCAAAGTCTATCTGATATTTAGACTGTTCTAGGGAAAACAGAAGTCGATCGAGAGTTAGATGTTTCGGGATGATATGATTTTCAGTTTATTAGATGTTGAAATCATGTTAGTAGAAAGAATGTCGAGATCAAAACTCGAGATATTGAAATGTCGGGTTGAAAACTCGAGACATAATCTCGAGATAAAGCTTGAGGTATATGTCGAACCTTGCGTTAATATTAGTTTTAAAATGTCATGTTAGATATTGAAATGTAGCTCGACATTCATCCCATATTGAGATGGTGTATTATTTAATTAAAATTCGAAATCCAATTCAATGTTAATGTCGAGGTTCATTTTATAATTTAGTTTCATGTTGATATCGAAATCATTGTTTACAATTCCCACATACATATCGAAATCTATTCATGCAATGAATCATGTCGAGATCTTAGTATATGGTGTAGATATCGAAGTCTTGGTATATAATGTCGAGATATAATTTACTATGCAGCTCGAGATCTTGGAGCTTAAGCAAACATGTCGTTGAGATTTATTTTACAAAACATCTCGAGATCTTGCTGATAGATACCTATTGACTTCGAAGTTATTAAAATAGAATTAAGTGACATCTTGAAATCCTTGCATGTCCCATACCTAGATCCATATCGACATTATATATTATTTAGTGTAACCTCGAAGTCATATGATTCGAATCTATGTCAAGCTTGAATTCGAGATGTACCTCGAAATATGATGCATACAATGTCGAGATCCACTTTAAGAATGATCTCGAAATCTTTGCATATACTAGGTCGAAATTTTGTTAAAATGTCGAGTTCTTTTCTTGGTTATAATGTCGATATATATATATGTATTTAAGCCGAGATCTTTATAATAAGCATATATCTCGACATCTTATTAATCTCGACACACCTTTCGAAGTTTATGGGTATTGATTAATTAATATCGAACTTTAGTATATAATGTCGAGATCCTTATGAATTCCAAAGTAGTATTTTCAATTCAAATCAAGGTGTTCTAAACTTTAGCATTTCGAAACTCATAAAAGTCGAAACTAGGGTTTTCAAATTAAGCCACTTTAGTGAAACTACAATTAGACTAACAAACCCTAATTTTATATGCCTTTATACTTAGGGTTTGAAGGTTAGCGACTTACCGATAAGCTAATAGCTAAGGATACCAGGTAAGTGGAAATCGCAACTACAACACATAATTGTATGTGTATGAAATTATGTGTCTATGTGTCTTTCATGATTTTTGTGACTTCTATGATTTCTATATGGCGTAAATTTACGTGATTTTTATGTGACGTAAATTATTATATGAACATGGCACACATATTCATGGCATGAGCATGTGCACGCACGACTAGTATGAGAGTCAGGAAAATAGCGTGCATGAGTATAAGATCGCTTGAGAGCGATGTATATTTGCCGATATGGGCATTTGTGTCGACTCAATGATGAGTCTCGGCTCTTCTATGCTACCAAGGCGATTCACGAAGCCGAATTACCTGAATCACGAAAGGTAGGGGGAATACCCCGTAGCGGGAGATGCAACCTGGAGGATGCGACTCGAGGGTATGAGCGGCACCGAGGGAACCTCGAGTGTTGGCGACCTCGTAGTAAGCTACCAGTGAGAAGCGCCCGCGTGTCAGACCGCATTGGGATGGAAAGGCACCTTAGGGTTAAACGAAATTTGTGTGCCCGGGTTAGCCTCTCAATGGGACGACATTGGGATTGAAAGGCACTAGTAGCCTCTCAGTGTGGATCACACTGGGATTGAAAGGCACTAGTAGCCTCTCAGTGTGTACCGCATTGGGATTGAAAGGCACCATAGGGTTACGCACAGATTGAGTACTCGGGTTTAGCCTCCCAGTGTGTGTACTGCCACTTGTACCCTTAGGGGTTTGAGCTCTATATGGTGCATAGTAAGACTGAAAGCCGAGGGCCCAAATATGTTATGAAAGGTCAAGAAAAAGGTGAGAAAGGTCAGGAAGAATGTGAGGAGTAGATAGCATTGGCACGGATGCCTTCGCTATTTAAGTCACGTGCATTGCATGCATGATTTTCACTTACTGAGCTTTATAAGCTCATTCCACGTTTTTATGTGTTGTAGGACCCCGCGATCACGGTACGTGATCATTTTCACGGCGAGGCCAACTTTTGAAGCTTCCGTGGGCTTTTGAGATGGAAGTGTGTGCATGGATGCGACCTCGTGGAGGCCCAGTAGATAAATTTATTTTGACCCGCATGCGCGGTTTCCTATGTAAATAGGACCCAGGATGATTTTGTAGACAACTTCAAGATTCCTTTTTATAGAAGGAAAAATTTTATCTGAAATTTCTCACGATTTATTTTATTATTACAATATTAGTCACATAGACTAGTTAAGAAAGTAGTGGTGGAAGGCGGGGCTGCCACAGGTGGTATCAGAGCTTAGGATATAGGTTCTGCAGAATGTCCATGTACACACACTCAAAAGCACGGAAGCGGCCTTGCCTGTAAGTTTTATGTTTTTATGACTTTCTGGTGTTACATGATTTATTGATCTTAGGAACGTTAGGATAGAAGAACAATGGGTAGAACGAGAAGTGAAAATAGTGGAAGTGCAGATAAAAGTAATGAATCCGCAGCTCCTACTGATAGTCGGGATGCGACTATTCTTCAGCTCGCGGAACTAGTCCGCCAACAATCTGCCCAAATTCAGCAACTGATCCAGCAACAAAACGCTGGCGGGCAATCGAGCAATGGACCCCCTCAGGCCGACAGAATCGAAATGGTCGGGGAAAGATTTCGCAAACTTAACCCCCCAACCTTTTAAGATGCTGTTGACCCAACCTCGGCTGAGGATTGGCTTCGAACTCTAGAAACTATGTTCCAGCATAGCCGTACCCCTGAAACCGAAAAAGCCTTGTGTGCTGGGTACCTATTAAGGGGAAGCGCCGGCCACTGGTGGGACACGATCCTAACTTTAGATGCCTTGACAATGACCTGGGAGCGTTTCAAAGAACTTTTCCGCAATAAGTATTTCACTGCTCCTGTCCGTGCCCAAAGGATGAACGAGTTCATCAATCTTCGCCAGGGAGCAATGACGGTGGCGGATTATATTAGGAAATTCGAACAATTGTCCCGATTCGCCACACACATGGTAAGTACGGACGCATTAAAGATTGAGCGGTTTATGGAGGGCCTGAAGCCAGAACTTTACCATGACGTTGGCATGGCTGGATTCCAAGGGGTTACGTATGCCCAAATGGCGGAACGAGCCCTGATGGCTGAACAAGCCGAAATCAGAATTGTGCGAGCCCAGAAAATTAAGAGGAAATTCGAACAAGGACCCAAAGGGAACGGAAATAATCAGAAGAAACCGTTTGTTCCTCAGAATGTGAAACCCAATTTTCAAAACCGCCCTCAACCACCTCAACAAACAAATCCGAATCAAGGGAGACCCCAACCAAATGCACCCGTATGTCCGAAATGTGCACGACGTCATCTTGGCATCTGTTTCTCCCAAAACGCCACCTGCTTTAAATGTGGAAGTCAGGGAGCAAACCAAGCTAAGCCGCTGACGGCCCCTGCTCGAGTATATATGCTTACGGCGGAAGAAACTGAAAACAATCAATCCGAGATGGAAGGTACTCTTCTAACCGATTAAACCTCAAAATGCATTCTAGTGGACTTATAAACCACTTTCTTTTGCATCCACCACTCATGTGGTAAGACTCAGGATTTCTTTTAGCCGACTTGGTTGATACCAGTTCGAGTGTCGATCTGAATCGTGATCGTAGTAGATAGGCATTCGAAATAGAAACCCGTACTTGAATTCCTGGAACCTAAGATCCAATAATATCCGGGGTATAATTCTATGCCCCAATCTTTTGATCATCCTGAGAAAACCTGTTCGTTCAAGTATCAGAGTGGCGCAGCGGAAGTGTGATGGACGTTAACAATTTTGACCTCTACCTGAGTTAGAATTGTAGATATTTTTGTTAGCTCTTCAAGGTAATACAGGTTCCACTAACTGGAACAATCCTTATATCTATTTCATTAGGATCCTATTCCTTCTATTCCTTGATAACTTCCTAAGGTGAATTTCTGTCACCTAACCAAGTCAGTTCAACTCCCTAACGATCGTCACCCTAAATTACTCCAGTTGATGGAATTTCGGGGGCGAAATTCTTTTAAGGGAGGGAGGATGTAATACCCGTAAAATCTAATTACGGGATTTACGATTTAAGTAGGGATGAAAATATTTAATTAAGTACTTTTGGATTAATTAGTACTTTCGATGATAGAATGTCTTCATATCTTCATACCTTTAAGTGACTTATGTGCCTATATGATGTCATGTTGTGTGATTTATAATTTCGAATTAGAACTAATGCGACTGCATGGAACATATTTTATGATTTTACGCGTCAACATAATTTCATATTAGGTGCCATTAGGGTTACTAACCAAGTAGAAGAATTAATTAAATTTAGGTTAGTTATTTTTAGGGTTTTTAGTGCATGGCATGTAACCAAGAAGATTTGATTTAGTATATTAAGTATTGATACCACGTTTTAGGGAACACGAATTGGTAGGAATAATTTCGAAACACATCTCACGACCTTGGTATTAATTAATCAACCTCGAAATATATAGTTTATGAGAAAATGTCGAGATTAGAGAGCGACAAATTAAGGTCGAAAGAAGACAAACAATTAGACATCGAAACATCAGAATTGCTAAATGACTCGATTACTTAATATGGAAGGAAACCTATAAGTAATATTATTATAATAATTCTCATAAAGTTAAGATAAGAACCAAGAAAACAAAATGTCGATGTCATTTGGATAATTCCACACGCAAGGGCCAAAAGAGATAAGAGTAGGACGTTTTTATGTGTTGTAGGAACCCGCGATCACGCTACGTGATCATTTTCACGGCGAGGCCAACTTTTGAAGCTTCCGTGGGCTTTTGAGATGGAAGTGTGTGCATGGATGCGACCTCGTGGAGGCCCAGTAGATAAATTTATTTTGACCCGCATGCGCGCTTTCCTATGTAAATAGGACCCAGGATGATTTTGTAGACAACTTCAAGATTCCTTTTTATAGAAGGAAAATTTTATCCGAAATTTCTCACGATTTATTTTATTATTACAATAATAGTCACATAGACTAGTTAAGAAAGTAGTGGTGGAAGGCGGGGCTGCCACATCAAGGACGAAGATCTTGAAGACGTTTGAGGACGAGGATTGAAGACATTCGAGGACGAAGATCGAAGATCGAAGACGCTCAAAGATCGAAGGCGCTCAAAGATCGAAGGCGCTCGAGGATCGAAGATCGAAGACGCTCGAAGAATCGAAGATCTGAAGAATCGGAGATCAAAGATTCGAAGATGAAGCCTTGAAGATTCGAAGACGACTTGAAGATTCGAAGATCGAAGATTCGAAGACGAAGCCTTGAAGATTTGAAGACTTGAAGATTCGAAGACGAAGATCAAGCCTTGAAGCTTGAAGATTCAAAGACGAAGATCAAGCCTTGAATATTCGAAGATCAAGCTCAAGCTCAAGGTTCAAAGCCCAAGTTCACACATCGAAGCCCAAGATCAAGCTCAAGACTCAAAGCCCAAGTTCAAGAATCGAACTCCAAGATCAAGCACAAGACTCAAAGCCCGAGTTCGAGAATCGAAGCCCAAGCTCAAGCTCAAGGTTCAACGCCCAAGTTCAAGAATCAAAGCCCAAGCTCAAGCTCAAGGTTCAAAGCCCGAGTTCAAGAATCGAAGCCCAAGCTCAAGCTCAAGGTTCAAAGCCCAAGTTCAAGAATCGAAGCCCAAGATCAAGTTCAAGACTTAAAGTCCAAGTTCAAGAATTGAAGCCCAAGACCAAGCTCGCGACTCGGAGACGAAAACTGAAGATTTTCGTGATCAAGCCCAAAAGCCCACGAAGGAACTTCAGCGAAGGCCCAAATCAAGGAATTTCAACACTCAAGAATTTTCCAAAGTCTTTGAAGAATCAGAGGAATAAATAGAGATAGAGCCCATTAAATTTCATTAAATTATATTTGTACTATTTTCCGATAATTCGATATTCGAATAGAAGAAAATACGTTACAAATTTTTGGCACGCCCGGTGGGACCTCTCTACCTCTCATCTCTTCCAGAATTATTTCCATGTGAAGTGTTGATTGAAAAGGATTATATATGAGCCACACTTCAGATTTTCGTGAGACGAAGAATTTGCGAATATAAGCCTACAAGAGATACTTGAGCAGAAAGATACTAAAGATTCCTGAGCCTTCCATTTGCGATAGCTTTCTGCCTTACTGAGCGTTAACTTGCGATTCCATCACTGAGCGAGTGATTCATCTGATATTCCATCATCCCCTCCATATATTCTGTCTTTAGACGTGTTGTCTTCGGACGTGAGCAATACCAAGGAGGCAAGGTCGACGTTTACGCACACGTGAAGGGAAGGACGAGTTCGGGGGCCCTTCGTAGCAAGCTGTGTCTGTCGGGATCAAGGAGATTCCGAGGAACGAAACTCGGCGTGCGACGTTTCGAAATTCCTGAAGTCGTTGTATCTTCGGGACGTATATGCGACAACCCGGGGCACTGAAATACGGGAAAATAACGTCTTATGGGAAGCGTACGACCTACGTGCCTTGACTTCGACGTAGTAAAGCCGAAACTCTGTCCGAGTTTATGAGCGCCACCGACCAGACGCCAACACCGGAACTAACAATCGTAAGACGTTATTATGTCTGATCGATGGTGACAATAGCGAATATTCCCACCGCCGTACCGCTGACGGGAAATAGCCACGCCGAAAGGCCGACGAAATTCAATGGGGCGTACGTCAAAAGATGGCAACAAAAAATGTTATTTTATCTCACGCCCTAAACCTGGCGCGCTTTCTGAAAGAGCTCCCGCCCAGGTGAACGCCAACGATGCCGCGACGCCACACCGAAGAAGACGAACAACAACAGGTGGCGTTGGACGCTTGGAATCATAATGAGTTCATGTGTCGTAATTACATTTTCAGCGCCTTGGACAACTCCCTATACAACGTCTACGCAACCTCTAAAATGGATGGTATTTAAATCGAGGAATGCAGTATTCTTCGAGAATATTTTTCCAAATAAGGAAAAGAAGAAATAAGCTATAATAAGCGAATTACGATGCCGTGGAGATTTCACCTCAAGAAAACGAGGAACCACGACAAAGCAAACGTAAAAAGGTGACCAAATCGTTTGGGTCTGATTTCGTAACATATATGTTAGATGATGAATCACGGACTTTGCAAGAGGCATTGTCTAGTCCAGAAGCTCTGTTCTGGAAAGAAGCTGTGAACAATGAGACTGAGTCCATTATGCAAAACCATACGTGGTGACTAGTAGACCTCCCAAAGGGGTGCAAGCCTTTAGGATGAAAATGGATCCTCAAAAGGAAGCTTAAGACCAATGGATCAATCGAAAAATATAAAGCTCGTTTAGTAGCTAAAGGATTTAACCAAAAGGGTACAATTTCTTCGATACCTACACACCCGTGACAAGGATTACATCAATGCGGGTCTTGATTGCTATAGCAGCGTTGTATGACCTCGAGATACACCAGATGGACGTGAAAATGGCCTTTCTAAATGGGGAACTCGAGGAAATATATATGGGGCAGCCCGAAGGGTTTATTGTACCCGGGCAGGAAAATAAAGTGTGCCGACTCGTGAAGTCACTTTACGGGCTTAAGCAAGCGCCGAAACAGTGGCACGAGAAGTTCAACATCGTCGAATGGGTTTAAGATTAATGAGTGTGATAAATATGTTTATATAAAAGGCACACTCGATGAGTTTGTGATTGTCTGTCTTTACGTAGATGACATGTTAATCATGGAAAGTAGTCACACAATAATTGTGAATACAAAGAATATGCTGAATAATTGTTTCAGTATGAAGGATATCGGGTTTGCTGACGTCATTTTGGGATAAATGTCTCTTAGACGTCCGAAGGAATTGCGATTACACAATCTCACTATGTCGAGAGCGTGTTAAAGAGATTTAATGCCTTTGATGATCCTCCGGCTAAGACACCTGTGGACACTAATGTACACTTAGCCGAAAATAGAGGAGAGCCCGTATCGCAACTCGAATACGCTCGGGTGATTGATAGTCTGATGTATTTGTCTAACTGCACTCGACTTGACATAGCGTACTCAATTAGTAAACTGAGTAGGTTTAAGAGTAACCCGGGTAGTAGCCATTGGGTAGCACTAAAAAGAGTGCTAAGATATTAGAACCACACTATTAATCACGACATACTATACTCGAGATATCCCGCGGTACTGGAAGGGTATTGCGATGCGAATTGGATATCTGATAGTAAAGAGTCCAAATCCACGAGTGGTTATATATTTACCATCGGTGGAGCAGCAGTTTCTTGGAAGTGCTCCAAACAAACGTGCATAGCTCGATCCGTGATGGAGTCGGAGTTTATCGCACTGGATAAAGCCGGCGAAGAAGCAGAATGGCTTCGAAATTTCCTGGAGGATATTCTGTGATGGAATATACCTGTGCCACCAATTATGAATCACTGCAATCAGTGTTTAAAAAAGCATTTTGTCGCGCGCACTTTAGAGTAAATCTGCCCAAAATGCGATGGCGCGTAAGAAAAAAAGCGTATACGCATAGAATTAGATATAGCGATGGAAAATCCGTCGAAAGCCCGTCGCAAACCGTCTCTTTCTGTGACGAAGCTGCGTTAATTTATTTTTTTATTTGGGTTTAGGCTTTAGCGACGGTATTCCGTCGCAATAGTCCGTCGAAAAATCACTGAGACGCATCCAGTTGTGACATGGCAATGGTTGACTAACATATTTTATTTTAGTTTTCCATTTTTTTCTAACTTTAAACTATTTCCACCATAACATAAAAAGCTAGATTATTTAATGTAATCTATGTGATAAAAATAAATAAATTTATCTAATTTATTCTTCGCTTAACAACGATAAAAATGACAAGCATATCTTATATTTTTCGATACTCGTAAATCATTTTCTAAATACTACATTTTAGGTTCCCTAAATTTTTTTATTAATCATATTAAATCATATGTACATGAATTGTTTAATATATTTTTATGTATGCTTTTATTGTTTGGAATATATCTTAGTAGATTATATATATATATATATATATTATTGAACCGAATTTTATATAAAGATTGAATAATGTAGTTATGATTAATAAGTTAGAAATTACGTTGTTAACGTCATAAGTGGCTTGTCCGAAATACTCACGCCATACGCTACGCTATTTACGCTACGCACTATCTGAGCTGAAACGCAACGCGTTGCGCTATGCGCGTTTTAAAAATAGCATGACAGCTATCGGCAAGCCACAGAACTGTATGTATAATGGTAAGTCTCGGCACATTCGTCGAAGACATAACACCGTAAGACAGCTTATCTCTAGCGTAATAATTTCCACCGACTATGTAAAGTCAAAGGAAAATATTGCGGATCCGCTGACAAAAGGTACAGCTAGAGATCAGTTAGGAAACGCAGTAAGGGGAATGGGACTAAAATCACCAAAGGATGAATACAGTGGTAACTCAACCTTGATGAGTGGAGATCCCACGAACTTGGTTCAATGAGACAACTAAGTTGTGATTAGTTCAGTAGTATACTTGGAAACTAATAAAGTCCATTCTCGACAGCTGCCCAAGTAATTTCCCGATGACGTGTGGTTAGGGTAAGCACTTATGCTTTTAATGATGATTCCACCAAAGTGGTGGAGTATTTCTGGCTACTCTAAGATTAAGTCCTAATAGTCGGTCACCAATGTAAGTGTGAATTGGGGCCGTTTCAATGGAAATACTTATGAACCGGAGATATGGTCCACGGCCAAAACGGACATAAAGTGAGAATCGAAAAGAGATCAGATTCATCACTATGTGTATTGTCTTGGTTTACACAAAAAGTCGCCAGTTCAAGACATGTTCACTGACCAGCGTGTAAATCTGATAGTATTTCACTAGGGGA
This sequence comes from Craterostigma plantagineum, assembly GCA_027422505.1. Taxonomy (NCBI): domain Eukaryota; kingdom Viridiplantae; phylum Streptophyta; class Magnoliopsida; order Lamiales; family Linderniaceae; genus Craterostigma; species Craterostigma plantagineum. The sequence continues at coordinate 48,196 of JAPQWV010000179.1, forward strand.
GGTTCAAAGCCATAAGCTACCTGTTCTAATGCAGTGATGGGTCATCGGAACTTTCTTGCAAGAGTAAGCATACATTGCATTTACATTAATTTTCATTCATGTGGGGGATTGTTGGGTTTTAAGCCAAAATGGGCCTTGGGCCCAAGTGTGGGTAATTAGCCCATTGAGAGACGAGCTGAAATGATTTTATTAAATTGAGAAGACGTCGGTCACCGAAACGAGAAATCGTTGAAAGATTGCGAATCTACTTTTTGAGATGAATCTGACGAATATTAATTTGCTCAAAACCGATATCGGGTGAATGAGAAATTAATTAGTGCCCAAATAAAAAAATTAATAAATAAAAATAAAAAATTATTAAAAATGATGACGTGGCGTGCTGATGACGTGTCACTGGCACATGGACTGGCGAGGACGACGTGGCGCTGACAGGGCATGGTGATGGCTGACTGAAGGGTATGGGTATCAGTCCAAGCGTTGCGACTATTCCCAGATTGACCATTGGCCAAAGGTTATGCCTATTTGCAATTCGGCCGAGTCAAAGGAGGTCTACCTAAAAACTTATGACCTTTCACGAATTGACCCCTGCAGCCTAGGGTTGCTAACGAATCGAACTTTTTGGTTCGATTCGCGATTCGGTTCGAAATTTTAAGTTTCGAATTCGAATATTTACAATACGAATCCGAATAACAATATTTTTTTGATTCGAGAAATATCCGAATACGAATATGAAATCACAATATTCGATTCAAATTTAGAAAATATAACAAAAAATATAGTAAAACTAATATTCACATATAATATATAATAACTCACCAAAATTTTAAAAAATATGTTTTAATTCAATATATATTTAAATATAATTTATTATAATTCAGTATATATTTTAATATAATATTGTTTATGTTCTATTAAATAAAAAATGGAAGATGACTTTGAATACAAATATTCGATATTCGATTCGAATATTCAAGGAATCTTCGAATTCGAATAAGAATCGATTTTATGATTCGATTAAATATTCGAGTATTCGTATTCGTATTCGATTGTCATCCAAATACGAATAGAATATTGCGATATTCGACTCGATTCGATTCGTTTGCAACCTAGTGCAGCCTTTCAGAAACTGTATATAGGTCCCCTGGAATAATGTAAAATAATTCAATTCACTCCCAACATTTCAAAAAAAGTTCAGAGCATCTCCTTAGGCATAATAATCAATAGTAAAGCAAGAAAGGCTCGAGTCTTTAGTAGATTCGCCCGATAATTTCTTTACGGTGTGCGACGTTTAGAAACTCCCGAAGTCGTTGTATCTTCGGGATGTATTGTGACAACCCGGGGCACTGAAATACGGGGCAATAACGTCTTACGGAAAGCGTACAACGTACGTGCCTCGACTTCGACGTAGTAAAGCCGAAACTCTGTCCGAGTTTACGAGCGCCGCCGACCAGACGCCAACACCGGAACTACATTAATTGCACGGGATTCTAGTACCAATCCAACTACACCTCCAACTGCAACAAGAAAGCAGAAGACAACTGCCTCAACTTCTGCAAATGTGACAAAAGGAAAGGGAGATGCAACAGCAGGTGGCAGTAAGGCGTTCAAAAGATTGTGTGTTCCGACGGCTTCAGGCTTGTTAAGAGGTGTGCAAGTGTCTTGCAAGCCAAGAAGTAAAGCAAAAGGACATCCAAAAGACAAGGCAAATTAGTGTTATGACGTGTTTTGGTACTTCTTTTGGCGTGTGTTATCAGATTGTATGCAATCAATCTGTTTTCTTTTGGATTGTTTTGTTATGACATGGTATTGGTACTTGTGATATGTTTGTAGTACTTTTGGTCTTTTGGTATGCAATTAGGTACTTCTTATAATGCTTTTAGTGTGTAGTTGAATTATGTTTTATGGTATGCGATTAGGTACAATAAGTTCCAAAATAGCTCAAACGTTCCAACAATCAGTTCCATAACAGCTCCATAAAGACACGTCCAATACCATTCCAGAACAGGTTCAAAAGTACTACATAATTCACCAATACAATAATACAACATAATACAAAAGACACATCTACGACTAAGAGACCACATACACTTACTTGAAGAACAAAACACAAACAAACATCACAACAACGGCCAAGCTAACCTTCAAAAGCTTTTCCATTTTTCGATCGACTCAATTCTCTTCTCGAAGTCGTCACATCAAGTCGCCGATATGTTGTTCGTGCATCCCCAACTGTCGACGGGCTGATGTACCGTGCAAGTGTCGTTATGGAGGGTGTCATCTTGAGCATGCTACCGATCATATTGAACCATGTGAAAAAATCACAAGAATTACCTTGCAAATACAAAATAGTTTACCTTCGGTGGCTTTGGTAGGACCGACAACTCTAATCTCACAAGCTCTACCACATTTGCTTTGAGGATTTTGTATCTCAGGTCCCTCAATTCCCTTATGACAGAATTTGTCGATGCAGAAGACATTCTACATGTTATATAATCCAAACATAAGGGGTCGAAAGAATCATGCGTCCAACATAATCGGATACGAACCTCAACAGAAGCAATAGAAGCTTTCAAATTTCGAAGCCTAATTTCAGTTTTTCGTCATCAACAAATTTAGACTTTAACCCAAAACAGATTAGGCAACTTACTTACCTCGACGAATCGCAGCAATGAACCCTGTCGCAAGAATGGCTCGCAAGATCGAATCGCAACATCCAAAAATAGGCCCAAAAAATAAGAACTCTAATTTTTCCAATAGATCTGTTGGGAAGACAGTGTTCGAGGTTAAGAAGACAGTGTTCGAGGTTATTTTTCGACATTTACCAATGAAACCCGTTAATAGAGCGAGTCATAGACGCATTTTGAGCGCGTGTAGACAATCTCAGGCCAAGTGGAGCCCGGGGGATACCGCGCCGAGTTTAGAAAACTACACAGGGGTGTTTCGGGTAATAAATAATTCGGGGTATTATGGTGCATTTTCAGAAAAACCACAAGGGGTAATATGCAATTTTTTGCCATAATGTATATTTATATAGAATAATGATTCGTGTGTAAAAAAATGAGAATATATTTAAATTTTCATGATTGTGACGTAGCTCACTCAATCAATTATATGCCTGCCCCACATACATAAGAATGTGACTAAAAGCTAGGTTAAGATTATGGATGGCAATGGGGCGGGGCGGGGGCGGGGATCTAATCCCGTCCCCGTCCCCGAATGATAGTCATGTTTATGTATAAGATATATTTGCTTCGGTCGAGCTAGGGGATTCGAAGTCTCAAATACTTTGCTTTATTAAGTCATTCCAACCCGTTATAGCTATTTTATTAGATTTTTATTTTGTGTTTATCGTTTATTTAGTTTATCGTTAATTTTATTTGTATCAAACAAAAAATATTCACTAGGATATTTAAACGACGGTTTTCTAGATAGTTCCTTTGGTTCGATACTCGAATACTTACCGCTTCTGTACTACTATCAATTGGTACACTTGCCTATTGAGCATAGAATAGTTCGTAATATTCGTTTTATTTTTAACTCGATCCGCTCGATCAAGGTTTTGGCGCCGTTGCCGGGGAATATTGATATTTGGAAAACTTAGTTTATTAGTCTAGCTCTATTATTATTATTATTGTTGTTGTTGTTATGATTATTATTATTATTATTACTTCTATTATTTTTTATTAGTAGTATTATTATTATTATTGTTATTATTTTTACTGTTATTTTTACTTATTATTATTATTATTAGTTTCACGCTCTGCTATTTTTCGTTATTTTAATTAGTATTATTGCTGTTAATTTTTTTTAATTTAATATTTTTATTTGTTATTATTTTTTGCTTAATCGGACTTCTTTTGGTCTAGGTACGTGTACTTTGGTGCATGACCCGAAGGAATCCTTCGCTACAAATCGTTGAAGGAGACCCGGAGATCAAAAGGATCTTTCAATGTAACTTAAGGGAAAACGCTAGGCGAGTCGAAGCAACAACCGAAATGGCGGAACAAAATCGTGACGAGATTGCATTAGCTACGAGAGAACCTCCGATGAAGGAGTTACAGAGAAACAATGCCGTAGGAACGGTGGGCTCGACGATAGTCCTTTTCCTCAATTCCCTACTAACTTTGAGCTAAAACATCATTGGCTTCAAATGCTTCAGACGACGCTCAATACGACGGACTCTTCGAGGAGGACGCCTACAGACACATACAAGACTTGTTATCCGTCGCCGACGCAATACGGGTACAAGACGTAAGCTCAGAAGTCATCCGACTCTACCTATTTCCGTTCTCTCTACGAGGCAATGCCAAGGAATGGTTCAACATGCTCTCCGAGAGATCTATTACTACTTGGGACCAGATGCATGCCACCTCATCAACTATTTTCCACCTTCCAAGGCACTCAAATTAAAAATGGACCTCACCGCATTCAAGCAAAGGAAGGCGAAAATCTATACGATGTTTGGACCAGATTCAAGGCGCTCTTGAAACGTTTTCCTCAACACGGGATGATGAAGAGCGAGCAAATTCAGCGGTTCCATTAGTCGTTGAACAATCATACCGTGCAATTACTAGACGGGGCATGAAATGGAGGGCTATATAATCTTAACGCAACGGAAGGTTGGAGCTTAATTGAAGATTATAGCGCGAACAGTTTCCGACGAGGGAGTTCAAGCAGTAGAGGTAAACCACCGGGAATGTACGATGTCGTGAAACTACCGCAATCAACGCCATGTTAGACGCCCTCCAACAACAAATGCAAACTTTGATGAATGCGCTCTTGCCTATGAAGCCGGCCGTTAATGATGTCCAATTACAACCCACACCTAGGACTCACACAACTATTGCGCCTTCTCATTCATATCCGATGTACACCATGCACTATATGCGGAGGAAGCCACAACGCAGCTCACTGCCCAACCACTCTTCCAACAGAGCAAGTCGATTACATGGGAAACTACCAAGGTCAGCGTAATTCCGTCCCGAATCGAGTTTATCCTAACCTGGCCTATGGAAAACAACATGCTCCGCAGGGATTTCAAAATCAAAGAAAACAAGGATATCACGGCGGAAATTCTGAACCCCTACCGAAAAGTCGCGTAGACAGCTCGAGGGAATGTTACCTAAGCTAATGGAAAAGCTCGACTCTCGTTTAGATAGTCAAGAAGTGCGGTTGCAAAGTACCGAGTCTTCACTACGGGCTTTAGAGAAACAAGTTGGGCAGATGCTGAATCAATCCAACAACACCCTTTCGCTTCTTTGCCAAGTTACACCGAGACCAACCCAAAGGACCACCATGTGAAGGCGGTGTCACTTCGCAACGGACGACAGCTCGAGGAAGTACTAAGGACCAAGGCGAACGTCGAGATCAAGAAGGCGAATGTCGAGGACGAAAAGCCAACAAGGAGGACGAAGTCATAGCCAAACCGTCTATTAAGGTGTACCAACCAAAGGTCCCGTACCCAGCCAAATTCAAGAAAAAGATAGTAGACGATCAATTCGGTAAAATTTCTCTCTATTTTTAAAACATTACATATTAACTTACCGCTTGTCGAGGCTCTTGCACAGATGCCCCGTTGGGCAAAATTCGTCAAGGACTTGGTAACAAACAAGCGCAAACTCGAAGATATCTCCAGTTTGCCTTTGAGGGGAATGTTCGGCCATTTTCCAATGCAAGATTCCGAAGAAGCTTAAGGATCCAGGGAGTTTTACTATACCTTGTCTTATAGGAGATTTAGTTGTTCACAAGGCATTGACAGATCTAGGTGCTAGTATAAATCTAATGCCTTATTCTATGTTCAAAAGGCTAGGTTTAGGTGAGCCAAAACCCACTAGAATGAGTATTCAGTTAGCAGATAGATTTATCAAGTATCCTAGGGGTATTATCAAGGATGTACTTGTAAAAGTTGATAAATTTATAATCCCTGCTGATTTTGTTATTCTTGACATGGAGGAGGATGAGAATATTCCCCTTATATTAGGTAGACCGTTTCTCGCTACCGGGGGAACGATGGTTGATGTTCGTAATGGAACATTGACTTTGACTATAGATAGCAAGAAAGTGACCTTTGATATGACTGAGTCGATGAGTAACACCGAAGAGCTCGATGATAAGTGCTATTACATTGATATTATTAATTGGGATAACTTCCTAACTTTGTAGGGACTCTCACAACCCGACTCACTCGCTTTAATGCAAGAATTTAAAGAACGCGAGTATGCCTTATCGACAGACGTTCAAGTAAGCGTAGACAACAACACCGAGGACGAACAAATCGTCAGGGTAAAGACGAGCAACGGCGAAGAAAGGGAGAAAAACTCAATCGAGGAACCACCGACGCTCGAACTCAAGCAACTACCCGATCACTTGTAATATGCATTCTTAGGAGAAAATTCGAAGTTACCCATCATCATGGCTGCGGATCTAGAAGAGGAGCAGAGAAGCATGCTCTTGGATGTACTAAAAGAACACAAGATGGCGCTTGCATGGAAGATCTCAGACATTCGTGGAATCAGCCCAATCTTCTGCATGCATAAGATCCTCATGGAAGACGAGTACAAACCGGTGGCGCAGCACCAAAGGCGATTGAATCCAAACATGAAAGAAGTCATGAAGGCCGAGGTGATTAAGTTGCTCGATGCGGGTGTTATATATCCGATCTCGGATAGCAAGTGGGTAAGTCCAGTTCAAGTGGTACCGAAGAAGGGAAGAATAACTGTAGTGCCCAATGAGAAGAATGAGTTAATTCCGACGAGGATAGTCACAGGGTGGCGCGTTTGCATCGACTATCGAAAGTTAAACGATGCGACGCGAAAGAATTATTTCCCTTTACCCTTTATTGATCAAATGCTTAAACGTTTATCTGGTCATGATTTTTATTGCTTTCTTGATGGTCTTTCAGGATATTTGCAGATTCCTATTGTACCCGAGGATCAAGAAAAGACTACCTTTACATGCCAGTTCGGGACATTCGCATACCGACGGATGCCTTTTGGACTATGCAACGCTCCAGCCACTTTTCAGCGGTGTATGATGGCCATCTTCGACAAGCTCGTAGGAGACATAATGGAGGTATTCATGGATGATTTCTCAGTTTTTGTAACACATTTGAGGTATGTCTCTCTAACCTTAAGGCTGTGCTTAAGCGATGCGAGGACACAAATCTTGTGTTGAGTTGGGAGAAATGTCATTTTATGGTGAGAGAAGGCATCGTGTTAGGTCATAAGATTTCGTCTAGGGGCATTGAGGTAGATAGGGCTAAAATGGAGACTATCGAGCGTTTACCCCCACCATCGTTAGTAAAAACAATTAGAAGTTTCCTAGGACATGCGGGTTTTTATCGTAGATTTATTAAGGACTTCTCTTTAGACCTTTGACCCGATTACTTGAGAAAGACGTGCCATATGAGTATACATCCGAGTGCATGGATGCATTTTCGATACTTAAGGATAAGCTTATTATGCTCCTATCATAGTAGCTCCCGATTGGGGTCTACCTTTTGAACTCATGTGCGATGCTAGTGATGTTGCAGTAGTAGTTTTGGGGCGGTGGCGGCGAGACAAGCACTTTCGGCCGATATACTACGCGAGTTAGACTTTGAACGAGGCACAAGCGAATTACACTGCCACTGAAAAAGAATTGCTTGCGGTCGTGTTCGCGTTCGACAAGTTTCGCACCTACCTCATCCTTATCAAGGTCATTGTCTACACAGATCACTCGGCCCTCAAGCACCTCCTCGTCAAACCTGATGCAAAGCCAAGACTAATCCGTTGGATCTTACTACTTCAAGAATTTGACGTGGAGATTCGAGACCAAAAGGGGGCTGAAAATTTGCAGCCCATCACTTATCAAGATTGGAGGACTCACATTACAAAAAGAAGGACGAGGATAACATGAAGGACCACTTCCCAGACGAGCATCTTTAATGATCTACTTGAGGTAAATGATGATATTCCTTGATATGCTGATATTGCTAACTATCTCGTGGAAAGGATCATACCAAAGGAATACTCAAGCCAACAGAAGAAGAAATTCTTCTCGGACTTGAAATATTACTTTTGGGATGATCCATACTTGTTTAGGACTTGTGCCGATAAGATGGTCAGGCGATGCGTGTCATTTCCCGAGACGATCAAGATCTTAGGCCATCGCCATACCGGACCGACCGGGGGCCACTATGGGGGGAATCGAACAGCCCATAAGGTACTTGAATGTGGTTTCTCTTCAATCTTCAAGGATGCTCAAAGGTATGTAGATATGTGCGATAGGTGCCAACGGACAGGTAATATCTCTAAGCGCAATGAAATGCCGCATAATTTTATTCTAGTGTGCGAGGTATTTGATGTTTGGGGCGTTGATTTCATGGGACCTTTCCCTACTTCGTTTACTAATCGATATATCCTAATTGCGGTTGATTACGTATCCAAATGGGTAGAGGCACAAGCGCTGCCCACTAATGATGCTAGGGTTGTCGTTAAATTCTTAAAAACATTGTTTTCCGATTTGCTTCACCTCGTTGCATTATTAGCAGTAAAGGTACTCACTTTGGTAACCCTCAGTTTTCTAGGACGCTCGAGAAATACGGCATTATGCATATTATTACCACTCCGTACCACCCTCAAGCAAGCGGCCAAGTGGAAGTCGTGAATTTGGAATTGAAGCAAATTTTAGAGAAAATCGTCGAGCATCACCGAAGGGATTGGTCGAACAAGTTGAACGACGATTGTGGGCCTATAGGACAGCCTATAAGACGCCTATATGATCCACGCCTTATCGCCTCGTTTATGGGAAATCTTGTCTTTTACCCGTCGAGCTCGAGCATAAGGCATATTGGGCTCTAAAGAAACTAAATTTTTGATTTGAATCTCGCAGGAGAACAGAGGAACTTGCAGATCAACGAACTCGACGAGTGGCGCCAAATGGCTTACGAGAATACCCGCCTCTACAAGGAGCGTACGAAACAGTATCATGATCGGAAAATCATGAAGCGAGAATTCCAAGAAGGCGACTTAGTCTTGCTGTACAATTCGCGGCTGCGATTATTCCCAGGAAAGCTGAAATCGAGGTGGTCTGTCCCATTCACGGTAACTCGAGTATTTCCGTATGGAACCGTCGAGATAACACATCCAGAAAAAGAGACTTCAAGGTGAACGGCCAGCGTATCAAGCATTACTATGGCGGAGACATCGAGGTGCTTGGAAAGGAAATGATTCACCTCCTCAACACCACCCAGAGCTGAACCACAGGACGATGTCTAGCTAAAACACATTAAAGAAAGCGCTCTTGGAGGCACCCCAAGCCTATCCTATGTCTTTCGTTTATTTCTATGCTTATTTTTAGTTTTTTATGATTTTGTTTTTCGATGATCGTTGGGAATTCAACATCTCAAGTGTGGGGAGGAGCCGTACAACGCATGCACATCAAACTCACTCAGGGAAGTTCGCTTATCTAATTTTATTCCTTTCCTTGTGTCATACCATTTGTTACGTTGAGGACAACGTAAATTTTAAGTGTGGGGAGGGGAATTTCAGCGAAATTAATGCTAACATATTTATATGTGCATAGCATAAATTTGGCATGAATTTTTTTTTCGAAAATCATGTTTCGTGTCATGAAAGGATGATTTTGTGTTAACGATCTTGTGAGTAATTAGGATACATATGTGTGTCGACTTCTTTCTTACATTATGAACTTGGTGATACTTGAGAGATTCGTATACATAACCCGATTTTTGTGAGATTTTTGAGCCTACAAGATTTTTGCTCATTTCTTTGGTTGTGTTAATCATGCTTAATTTATTTCTCTTCAGGACTTGCTTGTGTATTGCGCTTTGAAACTACTTAAGGTGCGATTGCATGAAAATGAGGAAGGCATTTGGAATTCAGTCCATAGCCAAAGTTTTCGACCACGCTTGATCACCATAGTTAGCCACTTTGAGCCTGAGCCTTTTATTTAAAGAAACCGAATTATAAATTGCCGACCTGATTAAGCCTTCAGACATAAATTCATTGGAGCAATATGAGAAGTGGAGGATGAATGCCAAAGCCAAAGAGCGCAACTCAAACCAATTTCCCGATGAACATTACAGCTGAGCGTCGAAAAAAAATGAAAAAAAAAACAGAGAGAAAAAAAAAGTTTAATAGACCAGGAACTCTTCCTCCGATAATCTTCCACTCTCAAAGCATTTTACCTATTTTCTGGATTGAGAGGTTGAAAGAAGAAGGGCTATGTCGAAAAAGAAAATAAAGAAAAGAAAAAAAAAGAAGAAAAGAAAACGGCGAAAGAAGTTGAGGAGGACGAATCATGGGTGCATTCGAGATGATGGCATGAGTCCGACACGACTACAGCTCATATCCTTGTTACGCTTATTCTCTACATATTCCACATATCTCAGCCATATTATGGCCCGAGAGCGTTCACATACGTTTTAACCTATACACTGAGTGATTTGAATGAATCCTTTTGAGGTTCGGATTTCGACGGTATCGCTAAGGGAGTCGTGTAGTTTGTTAGTCTCGAATGTGTTTTCCGACTACTTGCATTATCTCCTATGTGATTTCATTCTTGATTGATATGTTGCATGATTTTATTTTTTTTTTCATGCCATTTGCATTCATTTACTTGAGGACAACCAAACGCTTAAGAGTGGGGAGATTTGATAAACATAATTTTATAATGTTATATTTGTGATAAATAAGTCATTTGTATTTGAGTTTTGGGGGGTTTTTGCGTAATCATGGCTGAAATTCGGAAACTATGCAAATTGGCTGATATTTCAAGACATTGGCGTGACATGAGTGCAGAAATTGGGGATAATGGAATCACTTTCCTTGAAACAAGAAATAGGCAAAAAGGATGAAAAGGACCGACATGTTTTCAGGCGACCTCTTTCACACGGACAAAGGAATCAACTGCACAATTTGCTCTAATAAATATATATATATATATATATAACTCACGACAGAGCTAAGGAGGTGAGAGTCGACCAAGAAAGAAAACCTTCACTCAACCTTTGTAACAATTGCTCACCTACAACCCAAAGCACACACCTCAAGCATTCACCTCTCAATCAACTCTTAATGATCGAAACCTCAAGGCTGAAATGAATTAAAGCAGTCGGCTCTCAATTCATGTATGGTAGCAACTCACCAAGCTCCTTGCATAATTCACGGCTGAAAGTCCATCAAAAGCAGGCAACTCTTCCAAGAATCAAGCACCTCACGCAGCTGCTCTTCTCCTCTCAAGCACATACACACAACAAGGAGTTGAAGCTGGGCTGCCCCTTCCAAGCTCGCTCACAAGGTGTTCGATCAATTCCCTCAACGAGCAATAAGGATCTGCTCAGCCAATTTCGGGGAAGATATGATGTTTTCTCTGTGTTATATTCGTTCTTCGTTGTGTTTAATTCATCCTATGAGTAACTAAATCCATTGTGTTTGAGGCTAGAAGAACCCTAGCGAGTTCTAATTTATATTTTGAAGTATTGATGTTTTGCTATTATTATGACTTGTTTACGAATTATATTATTGTTTTGATTATGTCTATGTGATTGAGATAATTGTTGGAAAATCGTAAGCTACTCGAAGGCTGACGATTAGACCACTCAGACGAGCGAAATAAATCCATCGCTAGAGATAGGTTGGGCTACCCCGTCGGATTAGAGTCAAATTAATAGAGAGATTTATCGTATTTTATGTGGGATTGTGTAGTTAGGGAAGCTTGCCCAGCTATTCAAGAGGTATATTAGTTGTTTACGATTATTTTATAGTAAGACGCAGTTTCATCAGCTATAGAGACTCGTACGCATGTTATAGGAATCTCCACGGTCTAATGATAGTCATGTTTATGTATAGGAGATATTTGCTTCGATCGAGCTAGGGGGATTCGAAGTCTCAAAAACTTTGCTTTATTAAGTCGTTCCAACCCGTTATAGCTATTTTATTAGCTTTTTATTTTTGTGTTTGTCATTTATTTAGTTTATCGTTAATTATATTTGTATCAAACAAAAAATATTCACTAGGATATTTAAACGACGGTTTTCTAAAGTAGATAGTTCCTTTGGTTCGATACTTGAATACTTACCGCTTCTGTACTACTATCGATAGGTACACTTGCCTATTGTGCGTAGATAATATTCGTTTTATTTTTATAACTCGATCCGCTCGATCATATTTATATATCGAATGAGGTTTTCACGCTACTTCAAAACCTCTTCTGATGAAAGAATGCAAACACAATATATCCGCACAAATGATAACTGTGCCAGTGGATCGACCATTGTAAAAGAAAGATAGAATACAAAGTAGAAGAATCAGCAACAGAAGCGACGATCGAGGATGACAAACGTCCAATCAAAAGACAACGACCTAGACGGGAATATCAGTCACCAAACAATGTCATAATCCGAAATCAATCAAACGATAATATCGAACAGCGATGTGCCATCACGCCACATATCCATGTGCAATCGTGAACTCAATTCAGAAACCGCGTATACGAGTTAGACCAATGCCATCTTGATTTGTGGAAGCCCCAACGAAGAACGTCCAATTGTGTATCCGAATCTTCATCATCTCGTTGTTTATTGTCGAGCGGGAATGTAGGGCATATTCATTCCGTGTATAAACTATGTTCGACGCCTCCATAATATAACTACTTCATTTGCTGGTCTTAGTCCATTGTTTGTTTTGTTTTATGCCCAAATGTGATAATACACCAAACTAAGGAAGCGAGGCGAGGACTTCTTACCCATATATGCAATCGACACATGATAAAAAAAATATTATTAAGAAAAACAAAAGGAGAGAGAGGGAGAGAGGGAAGGAGGGTAAATCACCCTCTCAGTGTCAACTCAACTCTTAGGCTCAAATAGTTTAATTTAGTATCCATTGGCTACGCTAACTGTTAAAATAGGAGTGACGTGGGTCTTCTTCTCTCAACTAAATCGGCAATGGTTTGCAGAAGACTATCTGCAACATTTTTCATGGGTTTTGTTCTCTCTCGTCATATGCTGCTCGATCTTGCTCAATGTTTCAGGAGTCCACTCGCCTCTTCGCAACAAGTTCGGATAAGCCCAAGTTAGATTTTATCCGAATTACAAAGATCAAAGTTGTTTATTTGAGCACATGTTGTTCATGAGACCTAAGCCCTCCACCAAGGACTTCTCGAAAATAATGAGCATTGTGGTCAAGATGCAGCGCTACTCTGATGCCCTCTGTATGTTCAATGAGATGCGGGGCTTAGGCCTTCCGTGAATGTGTACCATTTGAGTATTGCGATGAACTGCTTTTGTCAATTGCGTAAGGCAGCGTATGGGTTTTCTGTTTTTCCTTTTCATGTTGCAGACCGATGGATGCACGTGTAACAATCTCCTAAGAGGTCTCTTCTTACAAAATAAGGTTTCTGAAGCCAAACATCTTTTTAAAAAGTTGTTGATGGAAAACTTATGCGAACCAGATGAAGTTATGTTGCTCATTGTGCTTGACGGGCTTTGTAAAGCTGTGAATACACTCACAGCTTTGAGATGCTTAAGCTATTGGGGAAAACGAGTTGGGAACTTAACGTGGAATGCTATAACACAATAGTTGACAGCTTATGCAAGGACAGGGCTGTCGATGATGCTATCCGTCTCCTATCACATATGTCTGACAAGGGCATTTGACCAGATGTCGTGACATATAATTCAGTAGTCAAGGGCTTATGCACTTTTGGTAGATGGAAAGAGGCGAGAAAATTTTAAATGAGATGGAGACTCTTAAGATTGCTTCTGATGTGTTTACTTATACCATATTGGTGGATCATTTTGCAAGGAGGGTATGGTGAAAGAGGCTGAAGCTGTCATGGGTATAATCTCAAAGAAGAATATCAATCCCAACATCATAACGTACGGTTCTTTGATTGATGGATTGCACGGAGAGATGCATAAAGCAAGGCAATCATTCGATTCTGCACTTGGTTCAGGGCTTCATCCTTCTGTATTCACCTATAGTATTTTGATTAATGGGTACTGTAGAAAAGGAAATATAGATGAAGCTTGGCATCTTTTTCATGAAATTCCGTGCAAGGGGCTGGACCACACGATTGTTTCTTGAAACACCATGTTAGATGGATTATTTCGTGACCGTAGGTATGATGATGTTTTGAAGCTTCTCGAAGAAATAAAGGCCTTCCACCTGATGTAATTACGTAGAATATTATCTTAAATGAATTGCTCAACACAAAGCACGTGGACGAAGCATTGTCGCTTTTGAGCACGAGAAAGGCGATGTAACCTATATCATTACATATAATATAGTCTTGGATGGATTGTGCAAGAACGGAAAGCTCGACGTTGCAGGAGATGTCTTCGAGACACTTCCATGAAAGGTGAAGATGTGGCGACCCGACTTCTCTAATTAGGATTTGTGGTGGATTTCCGCAGCGTAAGCCGCAAAAGGCCCGTCTAATTAAAACTTTTTCCTAAAATAATATACAGTATTATAAACATCCATCTACATCGTCATCTCTGTACACGGGCCGAAGCCCCAAAAATATCAAAAGAACAAAAAGCCCTAACGCCGCTCCACAGGTCTTCATCCATGTACCGCCCTGCCCTCAAAAGTCCGTGGAGCACCGCCACCAGTCGCCCCAGTCACGACGCGCATCAGCGTCGGACTCAGTACCTACAACACGTAAACACTGAGCGATTTGCCCAGTAGGTGAATAAAATGCGTGTATGCAAGTGTGCACTCAACCCCGATCCCAGTATCTCACAACATGATATAATGCACACTCTTTCTTTCCCACATTCCTATTTCACACAACACAGGGCCCTAGGTTAGGCACGACACCTCCACGCGCAAAAGACTACTGGGAGGCCACCCCAAGTCTCGCGGCGAGCTACGCCCGTAGTGCACTGATCGATCACGTCAATGTCCTCCTACCAGGTCGTATATCTCCCGCACAAATCAAAAATCCAATCCGGCGGTAGGCACCTCGAATCGATCACGTCCGAGTAGATAGATCGATCACGTCTGTCTCCGCCAGGTGCCCAGTGAGCCCAACCTCGACTCCTCTAAGAGTCGCCAATCACAAACATCTCATTCTACCCCCGTACGTCAATATCTCATATCCTATCGTCACATCAGGGTATCACCATTTCTCGCCCTAACGTGATATGCACGTGCCATGCATATACAAATATCATAAAACATGATTTATATAAAACGTACGTAAAACATATAAATCACACAAGTCACGTAAATCACATAATCACATGAAACACATAATTGTGTTTACGTATTGTAGATGGATGATCCACCTATCTGTCCTCCTGCTAACGTCAATTAAGAAGTCCGGTGTAGTCCCTTTATATCAATTCTCTGAATATTGAAAATATTTTCACATCAATAAATTTACTAAGTCATATAAGTTACAAATTCCCGAACTCTAATTATCAAAACGCTAAAATCCCGAAAACCTAGAAATGTCGAAAACCCTAAAATACCAAAATATATTAACTGTAGAAAACTTTTAAAAAAGCCGAAATTATTTGAAGTGCCGAAACCCTCTTATTCACAATATCGAAAACTACTCAACAAACCCTAAATAATTCATGCCGAAAACTTCTCATAATACACAGAGAAACTTCAAAGCAATAATGTGGAATCGTACTAATCATCCCGACATCATTTGCATAATCATAATTCCAACGCTTGTTCTTCAACTTCTACATAAAATCACGAAAGTTATACATAACTCAAGCATGTAAATGTTTTATATTCAATACTTATGCAAACATAACAGCACCTATATCCAACGTTTATGATTATAAATAAGTCTCTATCTACACCCCAACACTATTATCTATCTAATAATCAGCCTAACGCCAAAACTATACTAACAATGACCCTTTATTATTCCAACAATTGTTCCTTCATCGAAAACTTTTAAATTCACATGCCACCCATGATATATGATTAAAATCATATATTCACGCTGAACACTTAGTTACCCCTCGTTGATAAAACGTGAACTTTATAAAAGCTACCTAATATTAATATCACATTCTAGGAATTCCTAAATATCTAAAATAGAATATCTAAAAGTTCACAGCTCATACCGAAGTCTTCTGAAAGCTAATATTATAATATGCCGAAATCTTCTAAATAGTGGTACCGAGAACTAAGTGATATTGCCGAAGGTTCTTACCTAAGAATGAAACACTGAAAACTTGCCCTACTTTAAAGAACTACACGACACTTTCTTATATCCAAAACTAACTTGTACTTGTATTAGTCATTTAATCTCCCATAATTTATGACTATTCTTTAAATATCCCATAATGATTATGTTGAAACTGATTCCTATAATCACCTACTCAATCATCTCAAAAATCGTGAAAGAAACCCTAGTAAAGTCACGTTAAGTTCTCATATAACTCACATAACACATGAATTATATCACTCAAACCGCATAAGAACTTCAAATACTTCATATAAATAGTACTTAAATCACACAAAACATTAAAACATCATTAACATAGGAAGCACATGGAAAGTTACGTGTTGTAGGTGAGGATTTTCACCTACCTAACCTCCCAAATTCTGATTTATCTAGCTTGCCCAAGTTAATCTTCGTCTTTGTTTTAAAGTTCCTCTTTTCTCTATTTTTCGTTCTCTGTTCTTTAGACTTCGTTGCTCATAAATGTTCTCGCTTATTTGACCACATACTAAATCTATGTATATATATATATATATATATAAATATATATTTATATATTTATATATGTATATATATGTATATATATATCGTATCATACATAACACATAGTTGTATCTATATATTATATATTGGTGCTTTATATAGTTGATGATATCGATTGCCTTAAGATTAAGAAACCTAGTATTAGTCATACTTATCAACAAACTATCTAATCACCACGTGTCCTTTGGTTGTTTTGATGGTTAATAGCTTATATGTATGTATATTACATGTGTATGTAGAAACAAATATAGGGTTGACTTGTGATAAGTGTTTTTCGTGGCTTCCACCTTGGGCCCAACTTTGGGCTTTAATATTTTTCCATCTATTTATAATTAGTTGGGCCAGACTTGTATTCTATTAATTATTTTTGAATTCATAATTCTGGCCCTAAACTCTAAATATAAATTTCAAACTTCCAATAATTACAACACCAACTAAATTTAAATCCTGTATTGAAATTTACGGGTATTACAGAAGATATAGATGTGCCTAAGAGGAGGGTGGATTAGGCTTACAAAAATTTTATGCTTCTTCTTTTCACAAATCCTAAATGTAGTAACTTAGATATGCCTACTGATGCTTGTGACGAGTGCCTGATATATCCTGGCTACGTCGGATGTGTGTCGGGTCTGTCTCACAGCGATAAGCAAATAACTAAAGAGTAAATGCGAGACAGGACTTTTATAGAGGTTATATCCCCAACTGGGGTTTACTCCTCTCCTTGGGGTGCTCCACAAGAGTTTAACCAATCGCTATAATGCACTGTAGCTGGATACAAAACAAATTGATTAGCCCAATACACAACCGAAACAAGTCGAACACTAGACACACTAGGTTACCACACGCCGAGTTTCGTTCCTCAGAATCTCCTGATCCCGAAATACACAGCTCGCTACCGAAGGGCCCCCGGAACGTGTCCTTCCCTTCACGTGTTCGTAAACGTCGACCTTGCCTCCTTGGTATTGCTCATGTCCGAAGACAACACGTCCGAAGACAGAATATATGGTATGGGAGGTTGGAATAACCGGATGAATCACTCGCTCAGTGATGGAATCGGAAGTTAACGCTCAGGTAGGCAAAAAGCTATCGCAAATGGAAGGCTCGGGAATCTCTCTGTATCTTTCTGCTCAAATATCTCTCGTAGGCTTATATTCGCAAAATTCTTTTTTTTTCTCGAAATTCTGAAGTGTGGCTCATATATAATCCTTTTCAATCAGCACTTCACATGGAAATCATATCATTTAATAATCACCAAATCAAGCATAGTTGCCATGCAATTTTCGAGTCAATCATCATATGATGCTCTTAATAAATCATCACAACGGTCATATAGCACATTAAAGCATGATTATTTCCATATAAGAGCTCATTTAAGCATGAATATATTCCACATAAAGACTCAAATTCGTTCTCATGCACAATCAATCATTTCGCATATATTTACCAAGTCAGAACTTTCCATAAGTGATTCCCTGCTATATGTTTCTAGTATAAATCAATCCAGATTAACTTTCTAATTATAGCACACGAGATAGCATCATATCAGCACGTTTTCCATATGTAGGTCATAGTATTTGATCAATATATTTACCATGTTTAGCACACAAATCAGATCAGAGCATACTTCATTCGATTTATCAATCAAGGAAGAACTTTCCTTATTTCAGAGATCACATCCGTTTATAGCACATACCATATAATAACACCTTATCCACAAAGTCAATCAAATCAAATCAAATATTTCCTAAATATAATATTCCAATCAGCATAAGGAAAGATATTAATTCAATATGGCACATTAATTTCAGTGGAAAGCATGCAAACGATTTTCTACTCGATTTCATTCAGGAATTGTTAGGTCCTCAGATTAACAACTCTACGATCCTAGGCTAGAAACCATAGCAATTCGATCATTTAGATGATCAATTGAATTCGATCGAAAAACTCATAGTAAGAACACGAGAGAGAATTCAATTAGAGTGAGAAAGTTACTGTTGTTTCTCTCTCTAGAAATCGATTTGCAAGCCCTTCGGATCAATTCTCTAAACTTTCTCTATTCAACTCAATTCATTTACAAGTATTTATACCAACAATCTTGGTATAAATATCTAACTAGTCCTTAATCTAAAGACTAATATAAGTAAAGCCCCTAATTACAAGGACAACTAATGAAATCAAGCACAATTAGAAATGATATACTACATTCTCCCCTTTGTGCTTGATTGCGTCTCCGCTCTGTTCGTCTTTGTCGGGCATAGTACGATCTGCGCAAGCCCAGCGCATGCTCGTAGTCCCTAACGGTCTCCCTGAGCTTCAGGCGCTCCTCGATGTCATCCAACAATTCCATCAGGAGCGGCCGTTCTCTCACAAACCGGTGGATCCTCATCATCGTGTCTCTATTTATCTCTTCCAACCTCTTTTCGATAGTTTGCCTGACGATCTTGAGGGTTCCGTCGCAAAACTTGTGAATTTCTGTCTTCAGCATCATCCTGGTCTTCTTGGCAATTGGATTGTTGTAGGTGATGCCGGTGACAGAGCTGATGTGTATATGATTGCTTGGAAGTCTCTCGATCTCAGGTCCTTTGAGAAGTGGTTCGGCCATGTTGACCTTCTTCATATTGCTCTCAAGCGCCATTTGAAGGTCGTGAGCGGCGAAGTACTTGACTTGTCGCATAATGAACCGATAGAGCCCTTCGAGGCCTTCTTTCTTGATGAAGCCCTGAGGACCTTTGTACTTCTCCATGTGTAGCTGATGAAGACGGTAGACTTCATTGGCGGGGAGGTACGGCGGGTCGCTCTCGCTCAGTTCCTCTCGGGTCCTGTCCACTCGTTCGATGATGTAGCGAGGTGTTGGAAGTCCTCCTTTGGCACAATAGACACTGAGGAGTTGGCAAATTGGGGAGAGTTCCCTGAAGTGACTCTTCAGTCGATTCTTCGGGATCCTCAGCCTCACGTCCGGTCCTAGTTGGGTCAGCATCCACAGATATGTTATTCTCTTCTGTTGATCCCAGTGAGAGATCCCTCTCAGCTCGAACTCATCCGGCTTCTTAATTCGATCCGGTGACCTCCAAATGTTTTCCCTGACTTCTTCAAGGAAAGGTATCTCTATGTGAATGTTCTCCCACGGTGTGTCGATCCGAACGGTCCCTGGCATCTGTCTTGTAGGGGAGGCCGCTCGCTGTGCGATCAACTCTGGTAGCCTTGGGATTTCATTTTGATAGTCTACACCTTCTTGAAGTTCATCGTCTTCAATGATCACGAGGTCCACGGATGCTTATGTAAGAAGTGGCGTACGTCCTGAAGCCGTTGTCTCTGATGCTCCTCGGGCATGGAATGGGTCATCCATTGGCCTTCGAAGATGTACTTGTCTAATAATTCGTGTGGATTGACTCCATGTCCAGAGGGTCCCGGTTGGTCTGGAGCGACGGAGGGAGTAGCTTGGGTAGCTGCCAGAGCTACAAGCATTGCAGCGCTTGCTTCTTCTTCCGAAAGCAGGGGGCTTGAGTAGATCGGCGGTGCGGGCGGAGGCGTCCTAAGGTGAAAGGTTGGTGGGTCGATGTGGGCGGTGCGGTGCGTGGTGTGGGTGTGGGTTTGGTGGGTGGTTTGGTGGGTAGTTTGGGTTTGGTGGGTAGTTTGGGTGGTTTGGGTTTCACCAGCTCCAGCGCTTGTCCGCGTAGCGCCCGAGCCTTGTCCTTGGCCGGTTGTAGATATCCTCGGCCTCTTCTCCCCCTCATGATGGTCCTGATCGTCAGGATCGTCATGTCTGCGTCGTGAGTGGGAGCTTTGGCCTCGGCAGGTGTCAGTCGGTGGCTGAGGATGATCCACCAATCGCCGATAGAGGGATTCTTCGTGAGGCAATCAGATGGACAGGCCTATCAAACGGGCGAGGAGAATGTCGTGGAGCTCGGTGATGGGGATGGTGTATGGATTGATGAGGATGGAGGAAGTGGCTAGAGGGTCGGTGGGCGTGGGTTGTGGAGGTGTGGGGTGGGTTTGTGACGAAGGGCCTTCAGAGGCAGGTGCTTTTTCCGGTATCTCTTCGGGATGCCTCGAGAGCTTGAAGTACTCTCTCCGTGATCTTGTCTTCCATAGACTGTACAGCGGCAGAGAGAGCGGCCTGGAACTGTTCGTTCGTCACAAAGGGTGTGGACGCCTCCATGGATGGACCAGGACGACTGATGTCGCCTGTTATCAACCCTTGGGTAGACACCGACTCTGTGGGTTGGCTCACAGTCACTTGAGGTTGTGACTGTATGAGACTTCCACCCAATCCTCGAGTCGAATCCAGAGGATTCGCCTCTATGGGTGTTAAGGCAGGCTCAGGTTACGCCTGCAAACCAGACACCACGTGAGTTGGTTGCGGCTCAAGATTGAGCGAAGAAGTGCCAGCAACACTTGTCGATGTGGGCAGCGTAGTATCTGGTGCAGCAGTGACGGCTGAGAAGAGAGACTCCAGCTGCATGCTTAGTCTTCTGGGAGTCCTCCTTATCAGACTTATTTCCTCGTCAGACTCCGTGTCAGACGGGGTGGCCGTGTGCGGAGTGAGGTCACGATTGACGTCCTCCAGTGCCTGATCCGTCACCGGTGGAAGAGAGCTTTGCCCCATTTCAGTTTCGGGCTGTGCTTCTTGTTGAAGAACCTCCTCAAAAGTTTCTTCGAGCACGCCAACTTGTATGGGCACTTCCACTTGTAATTCGAGTGCAGGAGCCTCGAGCGCCATATCGGTAGCCACGACGTCTATCAAAGTATCTTCTACGTCGGGCATTGGCTCTTCGACCAAGGGAGGCTCCTGAGCTACAGCATCGATCATCGTGTCGTCAGGGCTTGGTTGGTGTTGGGGAGGGCTCACATGGTGATCTGCTGGGGGCCCTCTAATCATTGCTTCCGTTAAGTTGTGTTCCCGACAGAACCTCTGATACTCAGCTCCTGCGGGGTCGGCGAGCCTGAGTAAGCTGAGTGGAATTGGCATCGACGGTTGGTCCAGGTCCGTGAGCCGTGGGTTGTGGAAAAACTTAAGCCTTGGCGGCTGGTAGTTTCCACCAGGAGGTAGCTGAGGGATGTTCTACGCATGTAGCTCCATGAACTCCCTGATGATTACGTTGAACCAGCGAGCATAGGGCACGTTCTTTGACCTTCGGTTCTCCTTCAGCCGAATCTGTTCAGCTAGATCGTTCCAGATTAGCTGTGCAAAGTCGTAGTTTCTGGCGATTGACGTCACGATTGACGTCCTCCAGTGCCTGATCCGCAGTATGTTGCCGTTGCCCTTGTCGAATCCAGCATGTTTGGGTGATAGACACTTGTTCACTATGCCGAACAGTGTCTTCCAGGGGTGAGGGATACCGCTGCTCTGGACCTGAGCTAATCTTGTAAGCGGCGGTTGGTATCCCATGTGCATGAAGTCCTGAATCATCTCAGCGTTGGTCGGGAGCGGGTCGTAGTTGTCGCGGTGGGGCAAGTCCAGCATCATCCCGAATTGGCTCTTGCTCATAAGAATATGCCGCGTCCCGAGTTTGGTAGTGAAGGAGAATGCTCCATTTGTTACAACTCCTTGTATATATCCCCAGAATTGCTGGAGATAGACCATCGGCACTGAGGCAGTGACCGTCAGCGCGTGCCAAATTGGGTGACCTCTGAGGATGGATACGATGATCTCGCCAGGGCACCGAAATGTGTCCAGATCGAGCTGAAAGTTCGTATCCTGAACCTTCAAGTACATATTGTGATCATATATGTGGTTGTATCTTGGGTAGCGATCCATCTGAAATATAAGATATATAGAAGTTCATTAGTTCAATTCTATTTTTCAGTCGATATATGAATAAATTTCATCAAACTATAGTAATATTGCAAATAATAGCATGTTCGATGAATTTTAAATTGAAATCATATCAAATGCATAGTGTATGTTCAATTTTAAAAATCGTGATGGCATGAATGTAATTTCGAAGGAAATAGTTGTCGCGTGAAAATTGGTTCGAAATTTCGCTAAGTGTTTAAATCAGTAAGTCACTGTTCATGCCGAGAAAATTTTCGCTCGAGAAAATTGAATTGCAATTTGATTTCATATACACTGATTTCAATTGAAACGTTTCCGTGTAATTTTTCGATGGAGAAAATTTTATTCGCTAGCGTTCGCTACAGTGTAAAAGACTTAGGAAAAAAAATTCTAAGTGTTGAGTTTGAAATTGAGACTGTAGTCGATCAATTTTACGATCGAGAAAAATTCCGTGTAAATTACGATCGAGAAATTATTTCTCCGGTAAATTTACTGTCGAGAAATTTTCTTCGAGGGAATAAAATTTTTCGATTTGAAAATTTGTCGAGCGATATGTGATTTTCGATTGTAAGTAAAAAAATTTTCGCGGCGACGTATTTTATCGAGAAATTGGTCAGCGACGAAACTAAGTCAATCGTCGAGAAATTTTTCGATCAATTTATTCTAAGCGGCGAATTTTACGATCGAAAAATTTAAGCATTGAAAAATAAATTTCTCGCTGCTAACATTTTTGCGACCGAAATGAAGTGAAATCGAAATTTTAATTTTGCGATGGTAAGTTTAACGCTCGATTTGAATTTGCATCTAAATTAACTATTTAGTGCATAAGTTTTTCGCTCGCAGAAAATTATAATTGGATTTTTCGATGGTAAGGTTATTAGTCAAAATCTTTTTGTGATGACTTAAATCAAAATTTGCGATCGAAAACTAAATCGACACAAATAGTATCTCGATTGAATTGAAATCCAATTAAGATAATTTGCGATCCACAAAGTTCTTCGACAGATTCAAAACTTCAAAGTATCCAGTTTCATCGAAAACCATTTTATCATCACAGATGGAAATTTTCCTACGATTCACGCTATCTGTTTCATCAAAAACATCGAATCTATCTAAACAACAGGCATTTAACTCAGAAAATCCAAGAAACATTCCTAGATTTTCTGAAATAGTATACGTTTAAATCGTTTTTGTAGAACAGTCGAAAAATCTTAACTAAACATGCGAAAAACTACAAAATGTAAATGCAAGTCAAGTTATAAGATTCGCAATCGTTAACCGAATCGAATTTCTACCTTAATCAGACGATTTGAAGTGAAAATTAGAAGATTTTTGAAGAATTTTGTATCGTCTGAGAAAGTTTTGCGTGAGAGAATTTCTTTCGATTAGGGTTGCGTGAGAAAAAGTTTTGCGACTGACAAAAAGGTGAACTTTTAATAACTCGCTGTAAATCAATGTTGGGTTTCCGATTGGACGTTTTGCGATTAAATGGATCAGGCCCATTACTATTTGCGCTCGAGAAACTTTTGATTCGAAAATTGCTTCTCAATTCAAATTTTTCGATCGCAAATTATCGGGGCCAATCAAAATCGTTTCCAACACTGTTTACGATCGAGAAACTTTAGATTGCGAATTAATTCTAATATCCAGTTTCTCGATAGTAAGTTCTTCTAAAGAATTTCAGATTGACCCATATTTCAAAATAAAACCCATTATAAGGCTCCCCCTTAGTAATTAAAATATATGCAATTAACTCCCTGTATTTTCCGAGTAGTAACGTCTAGCTCCCCTGGTAGTAGTTTAAACAAAATTTGTACCACTTAGAGATAAACGTTGGCAATGTTATTTTTGAAATATCTGGTCTTGGGTCTAGCTCCTCTTTTTGTAGTGTCGACGTCTCATTCCTTGAGCTTGAAAGATCTGAAATACTCAGAGATAAACGTCAAAAATATTTGGAGCTAAACCACGATTTTTATACTTGCTCCCCCTCAAATGATGCACAAGAATTAACTAATTATGCAAGCATATTAAATCAATTCAAGTCACGAGCATAAAAACACACAAATTTACCAAGTAAGTACGTACGTGTACATAGTCCCCGAAAACATGTACTTCAAAATATTGTGCGAGGGTTAGAGCATAGAAAAACTTATCGCAGTTTAAACAATTCAGTACCAATGCAATCGAAAATTGCATTTAGAATGTGCGATATACTAAAGAAATTCGCATTTATTCAATTCAACACCTATGAAACATAAAATTTCATGTAAAATGTGCGAAGTATATATTTTATATATATATATATAATTTTTTTCGTATTTTACTATTATTATAGTATGGGGTCAGATTATTTTGCTTCGATCAATCGTCAAGCCTAAAATTTTACGAGACATTTGAAAGAGAAAATGCTGCAAGTCTTGTCGTCAAACTAAAGTCCTAAGTTCATAGACTGCTCCATTTCGACAACTCTCACAAGGTTCGCTCTTGCTCTCAATAATATCTATCTTGGGATTTTTATATTATTATTACTCAAGTCAACACAAGCAGTTTCAAGTCAATTTACCTGTGATCGAGGTGTGTTTAATCATTTCACCCAAGCGAGAGACCGTCGATTGGAATCAAAGGGGCGTAAAGGTTTTAGTTTGGCTAGGACTTAGAAGGGAAGGAATTTAAAGGAAAGTGAGCTTATCTCTTCGTCATCTTCCATTTCTATGTCCGTCTCCCCCCTCTTTTTTTCGGCGTCCTTCTTCTTTTCTATCTTTTCTCCCTCTTTTTCTTTTAAGAACTATCCCTTTTTATGTTATGCTCAAGCTGAAGCTCCGCTTCTCCATGAGGCTATAGGAGATTATCGTAGGCTAAGTTCTTCTTGTTGATTCCCGGGCCGATACCGAGCTCCTCCTCTCTTAATCCCTAGATAGGTTTCAGAGATTATCTATTTGGAAAAGTTCACGGTTATGGAATTCGTACCCGAGGCTGCGCTCCTCTTCTCGTTTCCCGATATAAGACCGGATTATTGTTGGAGAACTTCACTTCGTGGTGCTCCTCTTCCAGCCGTTCTGACGAGCGTACGAGATTATCGTCGGAGAAGTTCGCAGCATGAACCATGCCACTTTCTACAAGGTAGTCGGAAGGCCGATTCCTTTGATATTTGCGCGTTGAGCAATGCCTTCTTTTGTCATCATCCTACTTTTCTTTTGTTATCCCCCCCTCCTTTTCTTGTTTGAACAACCATTCAAAGAATATAGAATTCGGTTGAAAGCTGGAAATGGGTTTCAAATGAAGAAAAGGACGTCGGAGAAGGCTCAAAGTGGATGACTAAGGGTTAATGTGAGGAAAAAATTATATAAGGCCGAGTGAGGAATATCCTAAGCCCCTTATCATTTTCCTAACGATTTGACGCAAGGCGAGTATGAAACCAAGAATCACTAGGTAAGACAAGTAATTGATGTGTGATTCACTCTAGAAGTAGATCCAAAGAAAGGAAAAAGGAACAAGGCTTGAATCCTCACGCATATAGAGTGACTTTGTGTCTAGTGGAACAATCAACTGACCTTTTAGACACAAGAATGCGACTTAGACTGACAAAATTTAAGCAATTAAATCGATCGCATGTCGGGGTAAAATTCTTGGTGACTTTAGATCAAAGCATTCTAAAGGATTTCGTCATACTCCATTATATTATATATATTTTATTATTATTATTATTATTATTATTATTATTATTATTAATTTTTTTTTATCACGCAAGATAAGAACAAATAAGCATAGAAAACACATAGAATAGAGCATGTGATAGCACAGAAGATCAGGTAATGCACATATTACGGAAGATTCAACATGCCTAATTTCCGACAAGGAATTGGAATCATTTCTCGTCCAAGGCCTTGGTGAAAATGTCGGCAAGTTGAAACTCCGTGTTCACAAAGTACATCTCTATCGTGCCTTTTTCTACGTGATTTTTGATAAAATGATAATGTCTATGTGTTTTGTGCGTGAATGATGAACATGATTGCAAGTAATGGCAATGACACTCTGACTATCACTATATATGGGTATATTAGTTAGATTGTACCCATAGTCGCGAAGCTGTGTCCGCATCCACAGCATCTGTGAGCAACAGCTGGCGACGGCTACGTATTCTGCTCTGCCGTCGAAGTGGACACACAGTTCTGCTTTTTGGATGACCAACAGACCAGCTTTTCGCCTAGAAATTGAGCGCCACCGGACGTGCTTTTCCTGTCCATTCGGCAACCTGCATAGTCAGCGTCAGTGTAGCCGATAAGTTTGAAATTCGTATCCTTTGGATACCATAGGCCAAGGGTAGAGGTGCCCCTAAGGTAGCGTAAATTCTTTTGACCGCGAGCATATGGGCTTCTTTGGGTTCGGCTTGAGAACGAGCACACAAGCAGGTGGCAAACATGATATCCGGCCAGCTCGAGGTGAGGTAGAGAAGAGATCCAATGATACTGCAATATAGTTTGATGTCGACCGATTTACCAGAGGGATCGGCATCCAACTTGCAGCTTGGTGACATAGGAGTGCTGAGAGGCTTGCTCTGGTCTTAATGAAACTTCTTCAGAATATCCTTGATGTATTTTGTTTGACTGATGAAACTTCCATCATTGAGCTGCCTGACCTGAAGGCCTAAGAAAAATTGCATCTCTCCCATGTGACTCATTTCGAATTTGCTCTTCATGAGATCTCCAAACTTCTTGCAGAGCCGAGGATTTGTTGATCTGAAGATGATGTCGTCGACGTATACTTGGACGACCACCAGATCTTTGTCATGCCATTTAATGAAGAGGGTTGTATCTATCGTCCCTCGTATGAATCCAGACTTCACGAGGAAATCACTCGGGACATCGTACCAAGCACGTGGGGCTTGTTTTAGTCCATAGAGAGCTTTGTCCAAACGATAGACGTGATCGGGATGTTCTTGATCAACGAAACCTTCCGGCTGAGCGACGTAGACTTCTTCTTTTAACACGCCATTGAGAAAAGCGGTTTTAAGATCCATCTGATAGACTTTGAAGTCTTTGTGAGCCGCATAAGCCAGCAGGAGGCGGATAGCTTCGATACGGGCAACAGGAGCATAAGTCTCGTCGTAGTCGATGCCTTCCTGTTGATTGTATTCCTTAGCTACTAGCCTTGCTTTGTTCCGGATCACTTCACCATCTTCATTTTTCTTATTCTTGAATACCCATTTAGTTCCGACCACTGTTTTCCCATGTGGACTGGGTACCAAGGTCCACACTTGAAGACGTTCGAATTGATTGATTTCCTCTTGCATTGCAATTGTCCAATCCGGGTCTCGAAGTGCGTCTGCTACTTTGGTAGGCTCATTTTGGCTCAGGAAGCAACTGAAAAGACTGTGTTGACGACGTGTCCTCACACCATCCGAAGGATCTCCAATTATCTGATCGACCGGGTGACCTCTAGTCCACTTGCGCTCATGAGGCAAGGCTGTAGCAGATGCGTCAGCCATCTGTGGATCTAGATTGCCTATAGTCTCCGATTGATCATTTGTCTGAGGAAGTTCCAATTCTGCACTTGGATCGATCGTCTCTGATGATACTTCCTCGAGGACCACTGTAGGTTTCTTCGGTATTCTGTGGCAAATCTGATTAGGTGGGGTAGAGGTGTGAGATGAACTTGGTACGTCGGTCTCGAATAGAGGAGAATTCACTGTAGGTGCTGTGGCGCATGACCGATATACTGGTTCGAAGAGAGATTCCAAGTCGTCTATTGCAAGCCTCGTTGCTTCGTCTGACATTGACTTTGATGTTGTTGCCATCTTCTGTTGGTTTTGTGCCAACACACCAGTGATTACGGGTTCTGAAATGTTGTCTTCAGAAGCCATCGGGTTGAGTACGGGTCCTGAACTGATTTGAGCAGGAACCATCGGGTTAGGCACGGGTCCTGGACTGAGTTGACCAGAAGCCATTTCTGCCACTTCGTGAAAAGTGACATTATAGCTTTCCCTAATAGTTCGGTTGGACTTGATGTATACTCGGTACGCTTTTGAAGTTGAAAAATACCAGACAAATGTAGCTTCGAGTGCTTTAGGGTCGAACTTTGCACGTTGTTCTCGGTCGTTCGCCAAAAAGCACTTGCACCCGAAGACTTTAAAGAAAGAGATATTGGGCACTCTATTATTCACAATCTCGTACGGAGTCTTGTTGAACCGTTTGTGAACCACCGTCCTGTTTTCAGCTGTATTGACTGCTTCAGCCCATAGAAAGTGTGGAAGTCCTGACTGGATCAGCATTGTACGAGCGGCTTCCGGCTTCCACTAGTGTTCGACTTTTCCTTTCGACGACCCCATTTTGCTGAGGTGTTTTGGCGGCTGAAAATTGTTGACTTATTCCAAGTTTTTGATAAAACTCACTGAGGTGGTTGTTTGAACTCAATGCCGTTGTCTGTTCGAACAACTTGAATAGTCTGTTGCAGCAGATTTTGAGTTGTGTTCACAAAATTGATTATCAAGTCACCGGTCTCATCTTTCGTTCGGAGGAACTTTGTCCACGTGTAGCGAGAATTGTCATCTACAATCACTAGGACATACTTTCTTCCATTGATACTCTGAGTCTGCGTAGGACCACAGAGATCCACGTGAATTAGTTCCAATGGTCGAGAAGTAGACGCAATTTGCTTGACGTGATGAGATGCTCGCTTTATTTTTCCTAGATGACATGCCGAACAATGATGCTCCCTTTGTAGTTGTGTAGTTGGAAGACCGTGGACCAAGTTTTTCGTAGAAAGACGTTGGAGAGCTTTCATGTTTAGATGAGTCGTTGATGCCATAGGCTGTTCCTCTGTATATCAATCGAGAATGAGGCATACAGCTGTCGAGGGCCGCACGGACGTCAGGTTGATCGTGTAAAAATTGGATTTCCGAAGTCTTTGAAGGAGTTCTGTGTCCTGACTATCCAAAATTCTGCACCGATCAGCATGGAAGACCACCTGGAAGCCTTTGTCACAGAATTGGCCTATGCTGAACAAGTTATGGCGGAGGCCTTCGACGTATGAGACATCTTTGATGGTCAGATTCTTCAAAATGATATCCCCAAATCCTAGAATCGGGGCTGAATCGTTGTTCCCAAATCTGACTTTGCCATTTGGTCGGTCTTTGTAGTTGCTCAGTAGCTCTTGTTTCCCAGTCATGTGTGTGGAGCAACCAGAGTCGAGGTACCACACATGATGGATCTGCGAAAACAATTTGGAGAGCTTTATGTACCCACTTAAGCATGGGTCCTCTCAGATTAGCAGATTTAATTTTAGGTTCAGATATGACTCCTAAATCTATTTCTGGAAGAGTCCTAATAACCCATTGCACTTTTGGAGAAGTGAGTTTGGGTTTTGCCTCTGTAGGAGACTTGGCCCTTTTGGCTTTTGTTGTCCTAGGCGGAGATTTAGGAACCCATTTGGGATGAACCTTACAGGGAAGGTTAATTTCAGCTCGTACAAATGCCTTGGAAGGTTTGGCTGAGGAAAAGATCTTTTCTTGTGATAGTCTCTTAAGGTGCTTGGGGATTTAATTTCTACGGGATACCTTAGGTGAGTATAGTCATGTACGGCGCCATAAGCTTTCTTTATGGCTGGATCTTGTTTCCTACGATTTTTCCTTTTGACATTTGTTTCAGAATGATTATTAGTAATTTTCGATGTAGAGCCTATTTCGGGATTTTCGCTTCTATAGGTGATGGGGTTAAGTGAGCACGTAGAAGCAATTATTTTGAACGTAGAAATTGCTCTTTTATTACTATGAGTGTCTTTTATTTTGACAGAAGGAATAACATGTTCAGAAACATTTAAATCTACTCGCTCCTTCTTTATTTTAGGACTAGACACTCTCGCCTTCGTAGTCGGTGCTGGCTCTACGCTCCCTGTGGACGTCGGTGAAGTAAAGTTAGTCTTAGCACTTTTAACAGAATTAATAATGCTCTTTTGATCTTTCAAAGGCGATTTTTCTGTTTTCACGCTTTTTATGATAGCGTGTGAGCTATTTTGGGAGGACGAGGAAGCCTTGAGATTTTCCATCTCCTTATAGAATTTTTTCTTTTCAGCTTCGAAATTTTCTCTTTCTTTGTCTAGTTTCGCCTGTGACTCCTCTATCTGTTTTATGATAGGGGGTTTGTAGAGAGAATTTTGATAATTAACCTCATACAGCTTCTTGCGTTCCTCACTTAGGAGAGCATAATTATTTTCTACCGTCAGTTTGGCGGCTTGACAGGTGTCTAGTTCCTTACTAAGCTCACTAACCTTAGCGTTAGATATTTCTAATTGAGCTTCTAAGTCAGTGATCTTAGAGGTAGCTTCGGTTATCCTACAATTTAAGGTAGCTTTCTGATTGAGATTCCTAACCAGACAATTGTAGTTATTTGCTAGCCTGTCTTCTAACTCTTTAATCTTTTCACTATGCTGTCCTAAAGGAGGTTGACTAGTCTCTCTACAATGTAAGCTCTTAGTAAGTTCTTCTATTTTTGCACTAGAGCTTCTAAGGTCTGATTCGAGACTATTTATCTTCTCCTGAGCTCTCTCAAGTTTGATCTCTACTTCCTTAACACTTTTCTGCTCACGTTTCATGTTAGTGTATGCTAATTGATACGAATCTAACATGGTCAATAATGTGGAATGAGAGACTACCTCATTTGAAGACGTGGATGCGTTTTCGTCGTTCGTACGAGTGGATGTTTTGGCGTCCATTTCGCTGTCGAGACGAGCCATGAGGGCTAAGTTCTCTTCTTCGGAGCTCGACGTGTCCTCGAGCCATTGGTCCTGCTCGGCCATGAGAGCTACTCCAACTTCTTTCTGTTTTGTCAATTGAAGCTTCCTAGAGTAGTAGTTTGCATCTCTCTTCTTCGGGAGAGTGCACTCTCTGGCGAAGTGACCTGCTTTGCCACAATTAAAGCATTTGTTAGTCTCTTTGGGGTTCCTGACCTCGGAACTCTCCGGAGCACGTTCTTTGTTCTTGGAGCTTGTAGTCCGAAGTCTGTTGGCCAAGGTTGAAGACTTCTTCTTGAAGTACTTCTTGCTCATCATTTGTCCAATGAGAGCTAACTGCTTTCCAAGGGCTTTCATGTTCGGCTCTATGTCGCAGTCCGATTCATCTTCCGACTCCAATGATGAAGGTGGCCTAATGATCTTTTCTTTTCTTGATCTTGTGCTACTCTTCTCCGAGACTAAGGCAACCGTGTCATCGGTTTGTTTTCCATTCTGCTCTTTGATAATCTCTCGGATATCATCCTCATGTTGAGCTAGATTATCGAACACGGCATGGACATCCAACTCTTCGAGATCTTTATTTTGTCGTATTTGTGTGGATATTTTCTTCCATTCCGTGGGCAGAGAAGATAGAAATCTAATGTTTGTTTCCATGTTTGTCTTTGTTATTTCTATCTTCCTCATCTCGTTGAGAAGAGTGAGGTATCGTTGGTAGATTTCGTACAGGCTCTCCTCCGGCTTAGCTTTTAAGGAGTCGTATGCAGTGAGAATGTTTGCCTTCTTGGCCTTTATGCCAACTTCCGTCCTTTGCATCATCCTATGCAGCTCATCCCATATCCCCTTAGCCGATGAAAGGCTGTCGATTTGTCTGTATATATCGTTGGGGATCCCCTGCATAAGGGTATTCATGGCTGCTAGATCAGCCTTAGCTCAAGCTCTTTCCTCCAGAGAGTATTCTCTAGGCTCCTTTAGTCACCTAGAGGCTGGAATTACTGGAGTAGATGATTCGTCCCCGGGCACATGAACCCAGAACTGTGCCGGTCCCTCTTCAAAGGACTGCAGTAGATTTTCGGCTTGATCTTTTAGAGCTATGAAATTAAGGAAGCGGCTTCTCCACACTGTGTATTCGCCTCTTTGCAAGATTGGCGGACGGTTGTCACTTCCGAGTGAGTATGCATCCATGTTTGTATTGTAGTGTTCGAGTTGTTGAAGGATCTTCGTTGATTGTTTTGAAGGATGAAAATGATGTAAAGTGCTTCACAAGTGACAAAATTAGTTAGTAGCGTTTGATTCGAAAATTAGATCGACAATTATTTTCGATTCAATCTTTAATGTTTGATCGAAATTAATTTCGTCGAAATAGATGTACTGAGTACTGTTCTCGTGCGAGAAGTTTTGTTAGCGAAATATTTTACGAGCGAGATAAATTGTTCAAAATCATTCGGTCGAGAAAAATTTCTTGATCGTGAATTTATTTCGATCGTAAAGAAACAGTACGTTAGTAAGTTTCTCGACAAGTCAAAATAAATCTGCTGACTAGAAAAGTTTCTCGCGTGTAAATGATTTTCGCCTGGTCAAACATTAAATGTTTGACCGAAAAAGTTTTTCGAGAGAAAGTTTTTACGCAATACTAATGGCACTAGTGCTATCACACGTAATAGGAATTTTGTCGTATCCTAACCCGAAATCAGTAAGGGTTTGTTTCATCCAAAGAACTTGTTGACACCAATTTCCTAAGGCCATATATTCAACTTCGGTTGTGGAGAGGGCGACAGCATTTTGCTTTCTACTATACCAAGTTACCAGAGAATTTCCAAGGAATTGGCAAGTTCCACTACTACTTTTCCTATCTTCCATACAGCCGGTATAGTCGGCATCGGAATATCCCATTAATGGGAATTCATCCGTATATAAATACCACAGACCAAAATTCACAGTACCCTTGATATATCTAAGTACACGCTTGACTGCTGTGAAGTGAAATTCCGTAGGTCAGACTGATATCTCGAACACATGCCAACAGCAAACATGATATCAGGGCTGCTAGCAGTTAAGTAAAGAAGGCTTCTGATCATACCTCGATATTCTGTCTGATCCACTGGTGTACCTGATTCATTATAGTCTATTTTGGTGGACTGATGCATAGGGGTGGAAATTTCTATGGAATCGCTCATCCCGAATTTTGTCAGTAATTCCTTGCTGTACTTTGTCTGAGATACAAAGGTTCCATTGTCAAGCTGCTTTATTTGCAACCCGAGGAAGTAGTTCAGCTCACCCATTAAGCTCATGTCAAACTCCTTCTGCATAGACTTAGAGAATTCCTCGCAAAGAAGGATATTAGTACTTCCAAATATAATATCATCAACGTAGATCTGGACCAGTATCATGTGATCACGTTCATACTTAATAAACAGCGTGTTATCAATAGTTCCAGTCGAAAATCCTATGTCAATCAAGAACTTACTTAGCCTCTCATACCATGCCCTAGGAGCCCGCTTTAAACCATATAATGCCTTATTTAATTTAAAAACATGATTTCGAAAATCTTCCCTAGCAAAGCCCAGTGGTTTGTTCTACATAAACCTCCTCATTTATAAAATCATTTAAAAATGCACTTTTTACGTCCATTTGAAAAAGTTTAAAGCGTTTAAAGCATGCATATGCAAGTAAGATACGTATAGACTCTAATCTAGCTACTGGAGCAAAAGTTTCATCAAAATCAAACCTTCCTCCTGGGAATAACCTTTTGCAACTAACCTCGCTTTATTTCTAGTGACTTTACCGTGTTTGTCGAGTTTGTTGCGGAAGACCCATTTGGTTCCTATGATGGATTTTTCCTCTGGTCTCTCTACGAGTGTCCACACATGGCTCTTGTCAAACTGAGATAGCTCATCCTCCATGGCAGAGACCCAGGAGATATCGTCTAGGGCTTCATGGACTGTCTTAGGTTCCATCATTGAGAGCAGTACATCATGGGATTCCACTGTGTCCTGATTTCGTGCAGTAGCTCGAGTTTTGATTCCAGATGTGATATTCCCTCTCACTTGATCTGTTGGATGACTGGAAGCATGTTTCCATTTTCTCCATTGTTGTTCATTTGCTTCTGGTTCCAGTGCCTCAACATTTTCGTCTTTTGGAATATCTTTCTCACTGTCTTTAGTATCCTGTAATTCTGCACAAGACAAATCTATACCTTCCTCATCAGTAGCATCTGCGTAGGTATCTCATCAAAGTAACATGTATGGATTCCTGAACAGTCAGTTCCTCTTATTATAGACACGATATCCTTAGAGTGAAGACTGTAACCAAGGAATATCTATTCATCAACCTTAGAGTCAAATTTTCCTCTCTTATCTCTATCGTTCAAGAGCATTTACATCTAAACACCCGAAAGTAACCTATATTTGGAGTTCTACCATGCAAGATTTCATAAGAAGCCTTCTTTAATATCGGCCTAACAAAGACACGGTTAGGCACATAACAAGCTGTAGTGACAGCTTCCGCCCAGAATGTTTAGGAATACCATACTCATGTAACATAGATCTAGCCATTTCCTGTATACCCTGTTTTTACGCTCAACTATGCCATTCTGTTGGGGAGTTATTGTTAGGGAGTGTGCCCTCGGAATGCCATACGAGGACTAGGAATAGTATAGGGCGCACAATGATGTATGGGTCAATAGACAGTTTTATTGTATATATTGTTAAAATAAAGTAGTGAATATTATTTTCATTATAATAAAGGCATTATTATTTATTTATCGAATTTAAAGTCTGCTTGGCATCTGGCGGTGCGATAAATAAATAACACCCAAATGTTTGAGTTGGACGTCTGATTCTCGTGGGACGAGGGAGGAGACACCGGACGGTCCTTATCTCAGCATTAAATAAAAAGTCCGTAAGTCTAAGGATTCTAGGTGGGTGACTAGATATCCGAATATGACTTATTCATTGACGACCACATAATATCGGTAGTGTCACCGATTACCTGAGAGGTTGTGGGTCGTGATGGAGATATCGGTGATCGGAGAGATCGCGTATTCGGACATTCGGCTCGTATTCGTCTTGATCACATGACTAGGATGTTGTCAATGATTGAACGAATGACTATATCAGCCTCAGACCGATAGGGTCACTGACGGATTTGCTTTCGCGATTTCGGTTTAGTTGGCTAGGTCCGCAAGTGTTCGGAAATGGGACACGGGCCAGCGACGAAATGCAACTGACTTTACGGAGGTGATTGCCGGGCTTTGACTGCTATTGGGATTCACTGCCTATATTCGTATAGGTTAACGTCCTATGAGGTAATTGGAGAACGACGATTGTAAAGCCTTCGGCCGAAGCTTGGAAAGCTCGCTCGTATTAGATACGGAGCGGAGTTTAAATATCGATCAGAAATCATTTCGGTCGCCAAATAATCGAAACACTGTCGGCTGCCGCTTTGTTCGAACTAGTTTGGACGAAATTATTAATTAGACTAAAAGTAATAAATTCGAATTTAGGAAATTCGAATTAGACGTGGTCTCCTGAGGCTCAAGGCAGTATCTTGAGCCCTCGGGAGAAGCCGAAGGGCGCTAGGTCGAATTTAGATGTTTAAAATCGAAAATTCGGCACCCTACGCCGCTCGGTTCAAAACGCGCTTCCGTTACCCCACGTTGAGCTGTTCGGGGGCCGGCGTCGATTAATCGGGCCTACCCCAACAGTGGTATCAGAGCTACGGCTCATGCATGGTTTGACCGAAGGCCTCGAAAGCCGATGTGGCGAACGAACGGTCGACGTAGTTTGGAGACTATTTGTTTAAGGGCCGTTTGCTGCCCCCCGGTATGTACATGGATTACGGGTTGTTCGGGAAATAATTCCCCCCGTGTTGTATTTTATCGCTTTATTAGATAAGTTAGATAAAATGGCGGCCGTTCGATGCAAGGCGAGATTGGAGGGTTCGACGACCCGCATGACGACGAGTCGACGTTTGGAGATTAAAGTCCCGGTCGTTTTACGACCCATGTAATAGGACCAGTTTAGAAATAGCCCGCGCATTTGTCCATTTAAATTGCTTTCCTAGGGTTAGGAATTTAATTAACGCATTTATGTGCTCGTGCTTAATTTTTATTTGCTATGAGAATACAAACTCCCATAAAATACTAAGGGCTCGTTTGATATGTGGGTATGAGTGTGTATTGGTGTGTATGGGGTGTGTGTGAATAAGTTGGCTTGTGTTTGATATCTGTGTATAACCATACATGCCTTGTATGGCTATACACGTCTATTACAAGGATTTTGGTTATAGGCCTTGTATATTCATACCCACCTCTAAGGTGGTTATGGGGTGTGTATCACTAATCCATACACACCTATACACATCTCAAACACATCTATCAAACGCAATTTATATCATTACACAAATAATTAATACACACATATCAAACATATTAAAATATAACATCAACAAAATCCTTGTATAGCTATACACAAATAACTTATACCCATGTAATCCCTAAACACGATATCAAACGAGCCCTAAGTGAGTAAAGGGATTGGATGCCCTGTCTTCTATCAAGCTCGGGTTAAGTTGTTACGAAACCTAATTGCAAGGTTTGATTTCGGGTATGCCGGCGCCTTGCATTTGTTTTCGTTTCGGTTTGCTCGTGTGCGTTAGCGCCGCTCACCAAGACCACACTGTGCGGTAATACGTACGGTTCAAGTGTGCGGTTTTGAGCAAAGTTGATAGGTCGCACTTAGACAGTCATACCGCCTTGTTTCGGATTTACCGGCGGGGGTCCCTGACTGAGACAAAGACAGTTGATACATTCGACGAGGTCGGATTCGTGCGGAGCACGACTTCGTGGCCGCTGCAAACCAGTAAAACGACAGACGTTGAGGTTTGCATCCGCCCACGGGGACATCAACTCCACTATCGAAGTTATTAATGAAACTTCCAAAACATCCAATGGGAGAAAATGGTATTTATGAAAAGATAGTGGGAGTCAAACGGAATAAAAGTCCTTGTTCGTGTTTGATGATCTATACAATCGACATAATTTGCCTTTTATTTTCTGCAGCTTTTTCTCTCAGTGTTAATAATGTCTACCGCTCTAAACATACTACTCAAGGAGAATAGGTTGACTGGGTCAAACTATTCAGACTGGCTTCGCAACCTGAGGGTTTTCCTTCAGATTGAGAACCTAGTGTATATCCTTGACTCCGAGTTGCCGCCGGCCCCAGGGGCGCGGGCAACCGAGCAGGCTCGTGCCGCTTATGACAAGCGACTGCGCAACGAGCAGCTCGTAAAGGCACATGTCCTCGGATCGATGAGTAACACGCTGCAGCGTAGTCATGAGGGTATGGCTGACGCTCGAGCGATGGTTCAGCATCTGAAAGAGCTTTACGGTGAGACGTCTAGGACAGCTCGCTATGCGGCTTCGTCACAGCTCTTCAGATCGAGGATGTCTGAGGGTGAGAACGTTGGCGAACATGTTATGAACATGATCACCATGATCGAGAGATTGGAGACTCTCAATTTCCGATTTGATCGGGAATTACAAAACGATCTCATCTTGCAGTCTCTACCTCCGTCCTTCAATGCGTTCATAGTGAACTATCATCTGAACGGCATGACGCTGACGCTTCCTGATCTGATGAATCAGTTAGCAACGGCGCAAGGTCAGATGAAGAGGGCAAAGCAGACTGCACTTGTCGCCACCTCTTCGAAGCCCCAGAAAGGCAAAAAGAAGAAGGGCAACAAGCTCAAGCCAACAGGGAAGGTTTCTAAGAAGAACAAATCTTCTGGGAAATCGAAGTAGACCGGTGTAAAGCCGACGGATAGGTGTCTGCATTGCGGTGCGCTGGGCCACTGGAAGCGGGACTGTCCGAAGCTCAGGGTGAGCAGGCTGCGTCAGGTAAGGAACTTAATGTTTTAGAAACAGATTGTTCATCATCTGTATACTCTACTTCCTGGATATTGGATTCGGGAGCTAGTACTCACATTTGTGTGTCCACGCAGGGTCTGGGACCAAGTAGAGCGCTTGGGGAGCGGGAGATCGAGGTTAGAGTGGGAAGCGGGGATAGTCTCTCGGCAAGCCACGTCGGATCAAGATCTCTTGTTTTGTTATCTGGGCATGTGTTGCATTTGTACAATTGTCTTGTACTCCAGAGGGGTTTTAAGAACATCGTCTCCATTCCTGTTTTGAGCAGGAATGGTTATGTACTTAACTTTAATAAAAATACATGCCACATTATGTATCGAAACAAAAATGTTGGCAACGCAACACTGTTTAATGGTTTGTACTATTTAAACACCCAGAACGACGTATCTGTGAATACTGTCACAAACAAACGAAAGTCAGGAATAAATGCGAGGTACCTGTGGCATCTTCGATTAGGGCATACTGGAGAACGCAAGATCCATGAGTTAGAGAAAAACGGGATTTTGAAACCGTTGGGATCAGATCCCTATCCGACTTGTGAGTCGTGCCTCCAAGGTAAAATGACCCGATCACCCTTCACCGGGACATTTAATAGAGCCACGGAAATTCTCGATTTGATTCACACGGACGTTTGCGGGCCATTCAATGTGAAGGCTCGGGGTGACTTCCACTATTTTATTACCTTCACTGATGATCACAGTCGTTACGGACTCGTGTATCTGATGAGGTATAAAGCTGATGCACTTGAAAGGTTCAAGGAGTATAAGGCTTTGGTGGAAAAACAAACGTCGAAACTCATTAAAGCCATTCGATCGGATCGAGGAGGCGAGTACATGAGTATCGAGTTTGACCAGTTCTTGAAGGAGAATGGTATATTATCACATATGACTCCGCCCGGCACGCCACAATTGAATGGCGTGGCCAAACGTAGAAACCGAACTTTATTAGATATGGTTCGTTCTATGTTAAGCTATACAGATTTGCCGATGTCATTGTGGGGATACACGCTTTTGACAGCGGCTTATACCGTAAACCGGTGTCCCTCGAAGTCTGTTAACGGCATTCCGTATGAGATATGGACTGGCCGTTTACCCAGCTTATCACATATTAGGATTTGGGGTTGGCCGGCCTATGTGAAAAAGTTGAAGGCAGACAAATTGGAGTCTAGGTCTCTGAAAGGCCGTTTCATAGGTTACCCTGAAAACTCAATGGGGTACCTATTCTACTTTTACAATGATCAGAGGATCGTTGTGGGCCTACACGCACATTTTCTCGAGGAAGAGTTCATTCGAGATTGTGGCGTTGGCCGAGAGGTCACTCTCGAGGAGCAGTCGACCGAAACGCCCTCACAGGATTTGGAATTGAATGGTCCGAGTGAAGCAGTCTTGCGACGATCTGAAAGGGTGCCACGCCAACCAGAGCGGTATGGCATGTCACACGTTGAACACGATTATGTTGCGACCAGGGGACTTCTAAGAGAAGATCCCGCTACTTTCGATCAAGCTATATCCGATGTTGACTCAACGAGATGGATTGAAGCTATGCGGGCTGAGATAGACTCAATGTACTCAAACAAAGTCTGGACTCTTGTAGACCTACCGAGCGGTTTTAGACCAATTGGTTGTAAATGGATATACAAGAGAAAGATTGGATCTGACGGACAAGTTGAGACATAGAAGGCCAGGTTGGTTGCCAAGTGCTATAACCAAAAGGAGGGAGTCGACTATGAGGAGACTTTCTTGCCTGTAGCCATGATCAAGTCTATCCGCATAATGCTCGCAATAGCTGCGCACTATGATTATGAGATTTGGCAGATGGACGTCAAAACGGCGTTCCTTAATGGATTCCTCAAGGAGGAGATTTATATGGAGCCAAAAGGTTTTGAGTCGCATGCAGATGCTCACAAAGTGTGCAAATTGAATCGGTTCATTTACGGACTGAAACAGGCCTCTCGTAGTTGGAACCTACGTTTCGTTGAAGCAGTTCGGAACTTCGGATTCGAGAAAAACGTAGACGAGCCATGTGTCTACAGAAAGAGTAGTGGGAGTATGGTGTCGTTCCTTGTATTGTACGTGGATGATATCCTTTTGATAGGAAACGACATCGGGATGCTCTCGTCGGTGAAAGCATGGCTTTCAACCGAATTCTCCATGAAAGATCTGGGAGAAGCGACGTATATACTTGGTATTCGCTTGTTCAGGGATCGAGCGAACAGAACGATCGGCTTATCTCAGGCCCTTTACTTAGAGTAAATCCTGAAAAAATTCAGAATGGATGACTCGAAGAGAGGGTTCTTACCTATGCGACATGGGATCCATTTGTCGAAATCAATGTCACCTCAAAGTGAGGAAGACCGACGAAGGATGAGCGGGATACCCTATGCGTCAGCAGTGGGTAGTCTGATGTACGCGATGTTGTGAACACGACCGGACATTGCCTACGCTGTGAGCGTGGTTAGTCGGTTTCAGGCAAACCCAGGTGAAGGACACTGGACAGCCGTTAAGAATATCTTTAAGTACCTTAGACGGACTAAAGACTTAACGCTTGTCTATGGAGGAGCGGGACTAGAAGTAGAAGGTTATACCGATTCGGACTTCCAGTCGGACGTGGATGACCGAAAATCTACTTCAGGTTTTGTATTCATGCTCAATAGTGGGGCAGTGTCTTGGAGAAGCTCCAAGCAAAGCACGACTGCCGATTCCACGTGTGAGGCAGAATACATAGCAGCCTCAGAGGCAGCTAAAGAAGCTTGGATGAAAAAGTTCTTGGAGGAACTTACTGTGGTACCAGTTGCGGACAGACCGCTTACACTTTGGTGCGATAATAGCGGTGCAGTCGCGCAAGCAAAGGAACCACGATCTCATAGCAAGTCCAAACATATTGAGAGAAAATATCACGTACTATGTGAGTTCGTTGAAAACGGGATGGTCGCCGTGCAGAAAATCGCCACCGCAGAAAACGTGGCGGACCCACTTACGAAGCCCTTGTCCCAGGCAGTTATGGAACAGCATCTGGACAAGATGGGCCTACGATACCATTGTGACTGGCATTAGGTGCAGCACATGGCATTCGAGTGCAAGTGGGAGGCTGTTAGGGAGTGTGCCCTCGGAATGCCATACGAGGACTAGGAATAGTATAGGGCGCACAATGATGTAGGACCCCGATCCCCGCAAGCTAGGTCGGTCAATAAAATTATGAGTGTGAACTAAGTGATAAGTGTTTATTGCCTACATGATTTATATTTACGTGATCTTACGATTTTCGTTCTTACGTGCTACGTGAATTTCGTGCAAATACATGACAATAATATGTGCCCACGATGACCCGAGTTCATGAGAGGGATTTTCGAAAATAATAAAGAAGGGAAAACTAAATGATAGCCAAATAAGTGTTTGCTAGAATTTTATATTGGGCTAGGAAGCTACTTTGGACCATGAATTTATTAATAAGAAATTTCTAAGTGGGCTAAGAATAGAACTAGGCCCAATCCATGAAAGAGACCAAAATGGGAGGCAAAGTTCCCTAATTCAAGGGAAAACCCACGCCACCCATGCCCCATCTAACAAAAATTGCAAGAAAAATATCTAGCTAAATTCTTCAAAACCCCATAACTATACCTAACAACAAACGAAAACTGGAAAGGAAGAAGAAGAGAAAGGAGCCGAGAAGATTGAGCACAAAACACCCCAAATAGTTCAAGCGTTGAAGTTTGTGAGTGAAATTTCTACCTCAAGCTATTTCGACTTTATTCATGGTAAAAAGCATGTTTAGGGGTGAGGAGATTAAAGAAATCGGGGTGGAAAGTAATAGCCGAGATGTTTTCTTGAAGACTTGCTAGGAATTAATTAGTTAAACGTGTTCTAGGGTTTGGAACCTTAACGTTTGATGGCCCTAGAAAGATGATCGAAGTTGTGAGCTAAGAATCTGGGTTCGAGGGGTGAAGAACGTTTGAAGATCGAAGTGTATGATAAATGTCGATAGGTTAAGGTAAAAATCGAAAGGATAGATAGAATGTCGAGTAAAAAGTCGAGGTGAATTTCATATCGACATCTTATGTTCCAAAATGTCGAGACCTTCTAACTGGATAAAATGTCGAATTCAAAGAAATTGATATACACGTCGAGACAAACGTCGAACCGAATAGGATGTCGAGCTAGAGGGAAAATGTCGAGAACCAATGAAAAATGTCGAGGCCTATGATATCGAGATTTTCCATGGTATAAATGTCGAGACTCATGTTGAGTCTCATGCCGACATTTCCAATTATAAATGTCGAAGAATAATG
The DNA here is from genome assembly GCA_027422505.1 of Craterostigma plantagineum. Classification (NCBI taxonomy): domain Eukaryota; kingdom Viridiplantae; phylum Streptophyta; class Magnoliopsida; order Lamiales; family Linderniaceae; genus Craterostigma; species Craterostigma plantagineum. The sequence continues at coordinate 90,646 of JAPQWV010000179.1, forward strand.
TCGGGATATTCAAGTAAATGTCGAATGATATATATAATGCTGAGTAAAAAGTCGAGATAAACGTCGAAACCACATTAAGGAGAAATGTCGAAACGATATTAAGAAAAATGTCGAGAGCCACGTTGAACTCATGTCGACATTTGTTGTCTCAAATGTCGAAACCATGCTCAAAAGACAAATGTCGAAACACAATATCGATATTTACAAAAAAGTCGGGATGTTAGTGAATGTCGAAATGACAGATAGGATGTCGAGCCAATATGCTGAGAGCTATGTTAAAATTCGTATCGACATTTTCTGTTTCAAATGTCGAAATACATTGCCGGGTAGCACCTCGAGATTTACTAACTGTCGAGTTTTATTGAATGTCGAGGTCTCCATTATAAAAATGTCGGAATCAACCCTGTATCGATGTCGATACCTAACCAACCATACAACCCGATATTTAAACGATGTCGAGACCTATTTTTATTTATGCCGAACTCTTTACATATGATCGTCGAGATCTTTGTAGAACGAAAATGTCGAACCCTTATATGTACGATATCGAGCTTTATACCAAAACAAATGTCGAGTTCTTACACATAAAATGTCGAGACCGAATTAACCATGCAACCCGAAAATTATTTCGAAAACAATAGCTCGAGCTTTTCATTACAATGTCGAAATTTAATTTAACCCTAACCCGAGATCTTTGGTTATAATATGATACAAATCCCGACATCCATCCCATATCAAGATTTAACTAGAATTATCAAAAATATGTTCCTAACTTAGAAATTTCACATACTTAAGCCATCAAATAAAATAGTGCGCTGACACCAATATTTCATGCCTAAGGTCGGGACTTAGGAACACTTACGGATCAGGTGATTGCTAGCCTACGGACGCCAAGTAAGTAGAAATTCAACTACGACACGTAACTTGCCTGCGTTCTGAATTATGTGCTCGTGTATTTTATGTGAAATATGCATGTTACGACATGATTTAATTTTACGTATGATGGCATGGTTTGCATATGTACATGAGCATAGCATGAGCACTTGCACGCATGCGTAGTACGTAAGGCGTGAGGTATGAGCGTGCATAAGATCGCCTGTGTGCGATGTATACTCGCCGATATTGGTGTTGGTGTCGACTCGAATGAAGAGTCACGGCTACCCCTATGCGGCCATGGCGAATGAAGCCATAAGGCCTATATAAGAGGCTGGGGGAATACCCCGTATGCGGGAGATGCAACCTGGAGGATGCGGCCCGGGGCACACGCTGGGTAAGGGAAGATTCCCTCGGGTGACCTTCTAGCGTGTAAAACACTACCCGGAGGGAAGATTCTTTCGGGTGACCTCCGTGGTTAGTGGCCTCGGTGTTGGCTACCAGTGAGAAGCGTCCGCGTGGAGGCCACACTGAGTAAGGGAAGATTCCTTCGGGTGACCTTCTAGTGTGAGAACCTCCACACTTGAGATCTCTATGATATGGCGCATAGTGGGATAGAAAGCCGAGGGCCCGAATGAAATAAGAATATAAGAAAAAGAGTATGAGTCAGGAGAAGAGTAAGAGTATGAGTAGAAGTGTACGAGCGATAGAAAACGACGACGTGGATTGTCGATCGTTAGGACATGTGCATACATGCATAATTTCCGCTTACTGAGCCTCGGTGGCTCATTGTTTATGTTACGTGTTGTAGGTACAGACGATCACGGTACGTGATCCGAACTTTATGCGAGGCCAGTCTTTTGAAGCTATCCGGCTGCTTTTGAGGTGGGAGTGTGTGTATGGATGACGACCTGTGAAGGCCGGGCGCATAGGGAGCTTTTGGCTGCACACACATACACTTGTATTTTGTGTAGACACGATTTCGATAATTTGTAGAACGAATTACGAATATTCTTTTGACATGTATATAAGACTTCCGCATGCACTTTTAAAATGAAAAATTTTATTCGCATTTTTACGTACTCGCACGATAACAAAGCATTAACACTTAGATTTAGAACGGAATACGAGGGCGGGACGACGGGTCCTGACAAATGATGTATGGGTCAATAGACAGTTTTATTGTATATACTGCTAAAATAAAGTAGTGAATATTATTTTCATTATAATAAAGGCATTATTATTTATTTATCGAATTTAAAGTCTGCTTGGCATCTGGCGGTGCGATAAATAAATAACACCCAAATGTTTGAGTTGGACGTCTGATTCTCGTGGGGACGAGGGAGGAGACACCGGACGGTCCTTATCTCAGCATTAAATAAAAAGTCCGTAAGTCTAAGGATTCTAGGTGGGTGACTAGATATCCGAATATGACTTATTCATTGACGACCACATAGTATCGGTAGTGTCACCGATTACCTGAGAGGTTGTGGGTCGTGATGGAGATATCGGTGATCGGAGAGATCGCGTATTCGGACATTCAGCTCGTATTCGTCTTGATCACATGACTAGGATGTTGTCAATGATTGAACGAATGACTATAGCAGCCTCAGACCGATAGGGTCACTGACGGATTTGCTTTCGCTATTTCGGTTTGTCGCTAGTTGGCTAGGTCCGCAAGTGTTCGGAAATGGGACACGGGCCAGCGACGAAACGCAACTGACTTTACGGAGGTGATTGCCGGGCTTTGACTGCTATTGGGATTCACTGCCTATATTCGTATAGGTTAACGTCCTATGAGGTAATTGGAGAACGACGATTGTAAAGCTTCGGCCGAAGCTTGGAAAGCTCGCTCGTATTAGATACGGAGCGGAGTTTAAATATCGGTTGGGTCTCGATTATAACATAGTGTTAGGTTAGTGAGTTTAACATTTACATGGCTCTCACCTAACCGGGACGCAAGTGAAAGGCGTAAGAGTTATTTAAATGTATACACTATAGTCGGTTCGCCCGAATTTCGATTAGATCAAAATTCGTTCTCAACTGGGATCTGTCCGGTACCGCAGGATTGGCTAGGCGAATACCGGGACTCGCGGATTCCTTCCGTGCCAGTTGAGACGGACCTAGAGAGTCGCGCTTAAAAATGGTAATGAACTTGAACGAAAACGGCGGGCTTTTCTCTGGAACCTAACGAATGGGATTCGTTGAGGTAGTGGCATAGTTGACACGAGGTGTCGATAATTTAGTTAAATTCCGGTGACGGTCACGGGAATAATTAGGACTTGAGATTGTCTTAAGTGCTTAATTAATTAACTAAATGAGGCTCAATTGTAAATAAAATAATTAGATTTGATTTAATTATTTTATTACTCAAAATTGAGGGACTAAATTGAGAATTTAAAAACCTAAAGGGCCTACAGGCGAGGAAGAAAGAATGGTGTGAAGATCCGATTGATCCTCAATCAAATCTTCAAGTGGGAGATTGTCGACATAATAATATAAAAAGCCATGTGGCTTCTGAATGGTCAAGAAAAGAGACGCACATGGGTTACTGAATAATCAACGGAGCCGTATTTAAATGATGTGCTGAAGAATCTTTTCTATTTGTTCACATGGCATTCGTTTGCTATAAACACGAGGATCGATCAGTGCAAAATGTATCCCACAGAAGAAATCCAAAGGGATCAGTGTGAGGAAAAAATAGAGGGAAGAGAATAGAGAGTTTGTCAGGTATTTTCTCCGACTATAAAGAGATAAATTGAGCGCTTTCTCCTTTATAGATTGAGAGGTTGTAACTCCTATATTTCCCCTATAGTGGATTCTTCTTCCTTGCCCGTGGTTTTTACCCCGATTTGTTTGGGGATTTTCCACTTTAAATCTCGGTGGCCAACTTTTATCTTTAATTATTCAAATATTAGCGGCGGTGTTACTCGACCGGATCCGCTGCCCCGCCAACAGCTCTCACCAAGATAATCAATCACCAAAAGAAATGGATAAATCTTCCTCAACAGAGAAAAAGAAAAAGAGGAGCAGAGCACAATAGAGTAATTCTGATTTATATTCATATGAAAATGGGATTGGATTCAGTAGATACCTTTTTCCGTTTTTATTCGCAACTCTTAGATTGGGACGATCCTTTAAATGGGCCAATGTTGGATATTAACGATGGGTTTTAGGAGTGGGCTTATGGCCCATTAACGAGATAAAATAGCAGCCCATTTGTTCTGTTTACTTTCTCCCTTCATTTCCTCTGTGCAGAACTAAACCTCAGCTCACCTCATCGAAAAGAACTAAAACCCCACGAAATGGCGCTGAGAGCGACGGCGACGGCTAACACTAACGTTTTGAGGGGATTACTGTCTTCGTCGTATTCTAGCACTGTCAACTTCCCTTTCAATCTTCCAGAGACCAAGGTCGAGAAACCACCTCCACCTGAACCCTCGACCAATCTCTTCGTCCCAGGTAATTCACTGCACTGTTGGGTTTATTAATTAAAGTTTGTGCTTAATTAAGTGGGCTTGTGAATGTGAATTTTTGGAGGGAAATTAATGTGGGCTTTATAGTAATTGGAGCGACCGACAGAATCCTTCTAGAATGATTCCATATGGTGGCTGCTAAGGAAAACAACAAAGCAGTTCAACTGCTATCTTTTCCATCATCACTCATTTTGTAATATTTTAATTAAATAAAAGGATGAATGGTTGCTTCAACAGCAACTAGTCGGGGGCCATATGGGTAGAAATTGTTTTAATTTCTCATATATTCGGTCGTGCAAAACTCTTCAGTGGTGCAACTCTGGTCGTACAATTCTGTTCGGAACTGCAGTTCTCTTCAGTCGTGCAGTCGAGCAACTTCACAGTAGTACAAACCAACACTAGTGTGATTTCAGTAGTGCAATCCTGTGGTCAAACCATCAGTAGTGCCATTCCGTGGTCAAACCAGCGGTAGTGCAAGTTTTCGGTAGTGCAAATTTTCCTTTCCTACATTCACCCTTTTCCTTTCTTTTTCGTTGTCAAAGTCTCTGTTTTGACCCCTTTCTTTGCCCATCTTTACGTTTTTGGATTACTCGATTTCAGGTCTCAGTAAAAGGACTACAACAGGCACGAAGCTACAGCGGGGCACAAGGGGTCAGTTGACCCCACGGCCGCCCGGAGTACCCTGTAGGGGTATGCCGACAGTAACTTCGTCGGCGACTATTTTCGTTCTTCGCATCTTGAAAAGCCCCCACAGGAGAGAAACGATTAGGGCAGATGATGAACAGTAAGTTGATTTGGACCTTTGTATTAATTTTATTATATTCGGGCCTTTTTATTATATTTATTATTTTTGGACCTTTTTATTACTTTCATTATCTTGGCCCATACGTTTTTGGGGCTTTTTATTTTTTATGTTATGCCTTAACGTGTAGTGTAATTAAGTTCTTTTTCTTTGAATCAATGGGGCAGTGAACACTACAGCACAGCGACGAGACGAGGGTCTGTCAGTGGAGCAAGCAGAGATTATTACAGAACTACCAATCCATAGAATCAGATTATACAATTAAATTCACTCTGAAAATCCTGTTAGGTAATTTTTATATTCTTTTATCTTTGAATTTTTTTTCTACTTATTCTTTGATGCTATATTCGATGGTGTAAGTTCTGACAAAGTAAATTTTATTGTACTAATTTGTAGGACTCCCAATATGGATAGGTGGGTTGTGAGAACAAAACTTCTTCAACCAATTGGTGGGTCCACTTCCAATAGTAGAATTCGAATGAGAACCAAAGGTAAAAGATGCCGAGTCGATGAAGAGTCATTAAACGTTGAGATTATTGGTGACCCGGCCTTACGTAAGCCAATTAATAGCTATCCGATTGAGGTACGAGATGATATAAGGAGACAATATTTAGTTGAAGGCCCTTGTCAACCGATTGCACACGTTTTTCCGTCAAGTGATTTTAGTGGTTATACGAGAAAGTTTCGAAATACATGGTTCGCGAAACATAAGTGGTTAGAGTATAGCTCGTCTAAAGATGCCGCATTTTGTTTTTGGTGTTGCTTATATCCCTTGGTGTATCGGTTTTTAAATTGGCGCTGGTCTTACCTGTTGCAACAGCAACAGTTGAAAGATCTTTCTCTGCGATGAAGATTATCAAGACAGATTTGCGCACTAAAATGGGGGATGACTTTCTCACAGATTGTCTTTTGTGTCACGTTGAAAAAGAAATATTTTTTAAAATTGAAATTGAAGCTATATTGCAGGAATTTCAGAGCATGAAGTCTCGTAGGATGCAACTGCCACCGCTCCGTCGTACTCGCGTTGGTAGTACTTCGTCTAATCAAAGCTAGTTTTAATATTTCGGGCATTATGTGTATTGGGATAACATTATTTTGTTTGTTCGAATTGTAATTAATGTGGAGTCCCCAACTTGGAATTCCGGATCTGTCCCTGATGGAGCCCCCCAGCATTGGAATTCTGGATCCGTCCCTGGACTACAACGGAAGGTCTCCGTAATGCCTTTGCTTAATTCGGCGAAGTTATCCATGGTATGTATCTCTTTCCTTAATCATTTCCTTGTCGATATATGGATTGAATTTTCGCTTGATGACGAATTTTTCTCTTTCGTTTGGCAGCTAGAGTGGTGTCGTGTATCCGGCTATTCAAGGGGTTATGGTTTCGTTAAATATGCAACCATCCAAGAAGCTGTGCAGGGATCAAGGGCATGGATGGGCAGGTCAGTGTTTTATATGTCATCTTCGCTAAATTTTAGGACATGGGTTATATCATAGTAGCTTAATTATATACTAGCTTTCTACGAATGTTATCTGAGCTCGGCCTTTGATCCCTTGAAATATACTCAAGAAATTCTCTGTGTTCTTTTGATTTCTGCAGTTTTTGGATGGTTGTGTTATATTTGCAGAGTATGCGAAACCAAGGCCGCCTCTTCCATCTTTAACAATGCACCTTTGCAGTGATTGATATTCTTTTCGAAACCTCAGAGTGGTGATTTGTATGCTTTAACATTACAGTTGAGAAACGTCTGTATTTTGCACATTTAAAGCTAAGCGCTTATCATCGGAATTTACGTATTTGTAAGTTTGAATTGTTTTGGTAACATTTTTTTTTTCCGAAACGATAGCTTGCATTAATAACAAAGATACAGGGCTAAATAGCCCGGGTTTCACCGGTACATCGTCAATCGGGAGAACAAAGGCTCACAAGGGAGCAAAACAATCCAACAAGGGGAAACAAACACTCCCAGCATTGGGAGAAAAGGGTCCACACGAGACAAAAAACCGACCGAAAACAGAACACCATTATCTACGATCAAGAACTAAAGAACCTATAACAAACAAAGTGATTAGGCTAAATCTCTGATACTCTTTACTTTAACCTGGTCATCGACTCTGGGTTTTATCTTCATCGGACTGAAAGCTCCACTAAGGAGAAAAAGCTCCCGACTCGAGAGTAGGGAGAAACGAGGAAGGCGGCGGGCAGGGCGGCAGAGTGGCCATGATGGAGATGCGGCGCGCGGAGCGACGAGCCAAAAGAGAATCCATTATGTTGTTCCACTTCCAGTCGAGTAAATCTGCTGTGAAATCTCTTTGGAGCATTTCGTCGAACAGTTTCCTTACTTGGGCGGATGAACGACTTTTGGCTTTTGGGGAGTCGCCGGGCCTGGCGGGGCGGCAGCTGCAGGAGCTGGCGACGGTTGTGGTGGTAGGACGGCCAAAGGCAGTGAAACAAAGCTCGCCGGAGCAGCAAAAGTCGGCTAAAATTAATTTTTTTTAAATAAAAGAACATAGAAAAAAAAGAGGTGTTTGAGCTCCCCCAACCTCCGTTAGTGGAGGAGGGGGAGGGAGAGAGAGGGAGGAGACGGCTGTGTTGGAGGGGAGGAGATGGCGTATAGGGTTGAAAGAGGTGGCGGCTTCAGTTTATTGTATACTCCACTTCCTAAAGCCTCTCAAGGCCGGTCCTAATTTTTGTCTAATTTCGCCTTAAGACGTATATGATTATTCGATAGGCATTGTTGTTCCAAATACGAGCAAGCATGTGTCGAGACAATGAATGTGTAACATTTACTTTACCCTGTCCGATGGTTTTGTCAAAAGGGATTGGGGAGTTGTTCAATTAAAAGAAAGGGATTGGAAGTTTTTTTATTAAATAGAAGGGATTCAATTAATTAGGTAAATAATTAATTTCTCTAACTCTATTTTAACTAATTATTTTTATATTTTATTATTTAATATTATTCCCTCCATTATTACCAACTACCACAATCGATCAACAATCCCTCACCATTTCATTCCAAACAATCTTCAATCTCCATACTAGATCTAACGATTACAGCTCGAAAGAACGCATAAACAGCTCGAACATCCAACGCACTGCTTGAAGCTCATTTACTCCTCGACGAATCTTCATATCTTGAGAGGTGAGTTCTTATTTCAACAAATAGTCGAGTTTTAACATGCATTTCATGGTATTTTGTGTAGTTTTCCTCATGGGTAGATCTATTTTACATGGGTTTGAATACGTGTCCGAATAATGTCGGATTGACAAAATTCGCGATGCAGAGCGCGAGTTTGTTATGCTAATCGAACGAAATACGAGTTCAAATACATACTCGAATACACCCATTTTGGTCAAGAGTTAAACTCGGATGATTCCCGGTTAGCTATTCGAGTGGATTACTCGAACTCGAATAAATCTCAAAAAGTGTATTCGAAATATTTTGAATCCGAATTGCAGTTGAATAATTTATTTTTTACTATACACTCAGCAACTTTCATTCCATACAGATATGCCGACGAGCATCATTATCAAGTAAAAAGGAGAATGGGAACCCATTGGTGATAACAAATACAGATGGCGCCCAAGGTCTCCTTCGTGTAGGAACATGCGGCCTATAGGCTTCGAAGGAGATTTATGTTCGTTGGACGATCTCCGAAATGAAATATACGCATGCATCGATTCGAGCGGGAGACCAGAGTTGAGATTGAGTTACCAACTTTGCTTAAGGGGTTGCGAAGACGGTTCACCTGCACCATGCTATATAAGGAATGACAGCGAATTGAAGGGGTATATCTAGTTAGGAGCTCCAATGGATAGACCAATTCTTCACGTCGAAATTGGGCACCCGACAACTCTGGCTGAGGTTGCGCCTACTCCTGTGGTTGCGCCTGAAGATGAAAATGTAGTGGCGGGTCACGATTATCATGATGAATGATCCATTGTGGCGAGGAGTGTGTAAATGAGGAGAACAACGAGGCAAATGTTGTTGGTCCACATCAGAATGTGGAAATCAATTATGAAAACGTTCATGAAGAAGATCATTTTAGGAATGAGGAGAATGAAGAGGAGGAAATTTCACTTATTCCAAGTGATAGATATTCTTTTACGGACGGGTCTACCATGAAGCGGTGATGAGTTTGAAAACAAGAGCGCCGTGCAAAAGAAAATCGAGAGGATTGCTTTAGCCGCATCCTTCGGGTTTTGAAGCATCAAATCTAATCAATCGATATACGCCGTTAAATGCAAAGAGCATGGTTGCACTTGGAGGATATGGACATCACAAATTAAGAATACGTCCAGATTTTCAATTCGGACGTATTGTAACACTCATACATGTGACTTGGCAAATGGGAATGTCGCTCAAGCCTCTTCATCTTTGGTGAGTGATATGTTGCTTGAATCGTTTCACTAGCTTAATCCGTTGCAACACTACTTCAACGAGCAATAACTTCATATATTTCGAAATCACAGAGTTGAAATCACAAGCTTTATCTGAATCACAAGCTCTATATATATTTCGAAATAAAAAAAAATATATACAGAGTTGAAATCACAAGCTTTATCTGAATCGCTCTCGAGCAATAACTTCATTCCAGCTTTGATTTTTCTAAGAAAATTTCAATTTTTGCACAAATTTTTGCAGCTCGGGGTTATTACAGTCTCCGTACTCAACGTTCTTGCTCGAACTTCCATGGAGGCTCGTTCGGCGGCTGCTAACAACTTCACATTCTTAGGCGAAGGAGATGAGTTCAGCCCATCGCATGGTAATGAAGAAGCAGCTCACTACGGTAAGCTCGTGATGATCTCAGGCGAACCCACCTTTGTTAGTGGCAAACAAACGGAGCTGCAAGGGTAATTGGAAAATTAAAACTTTATCTGACCGGTTGATTCAATTTAACCGAAGAGGGAGATTGTACTAAATTAAGTAAAACACGAGGGTGTTTTAAGCCATTTCCGAAACATAGGGTTTGTATGCTTACTTTCTAAACCACAATTGGGTTATACGCTATTTAGCCTATTATATACTCCTAAAAGCCGCAGGCAGAAAATATATAATGGGCTAAATCACCTAATCTATGCATGTTCATGTAGTCATATAAGCATAGCCTCCGTATTACAGAGTTCAAAGCAAGACACCTAACACAACATAAGCTTATCATGTTCTTGCGATTATCCTAAATACATTATTCTTTTTATGTTCAAAGCATCAAAAGATGAAAGGTGCTGAAAACGCCGGCACCGCGACTAGTGGTGAAACCGATTTCCTGCAAGGAAATTACATAAATCAAAACATCAAATAGATAGTGGGAGTTAACTAAAAGATTAAAAAATAAAATAAAAAGTACCCGCAATAATATTGATCGTGAAGATCGAACGGACGGCTCAGCTCTTTCTTAAAAGTGGACAAGACCTTCTCACTGATGCATCTTCGCCACCGCACCATAGGCTTATTGGCATCCCTCCTCTCCGCCGTCAGCACATCTTCGGATATCGACGTCAGCGCAGGCCTCCACCTACGTACGCCGCCGTGACACCTAGCAGCCCTCCGACCCACGCGCCGCCGCCTTGGGGCTGCACCGTCCTTCTCCAGCGTAGTGGTATTCCAGCCACCGCACTTGAAATATTCCAAGAACTTCATGGGAAAATTTTTCCCCGTTTCTACGGCCGTATTTTGAAACGTGGGATCTTTTCCCAATTTCTTGTGATTATTATTCGGTGAGAGCTTTTTCCCTTTTTTTCAATAGATGGATTGTTACAATACGAACTTGCGTGCGTGTGTCTAGTACATACAGATTTGATGTCTATGTGTAAATATAATGGTGGAGGGTGGGAATGGGATATCTATAGATAGAATTTTGTCACGATATTATCCTAATGGGAATTTAATTATGAGTTACTACCATATACGATCATGAAACTGATGTATCATTATCAGACCATCTCCAATAATCCAAACACTTATTTTTTGAATTTTTCTCATTTTTATGTTTAATTATCATTTTTTTTTTATTAGCGACGCTAATTCCGTCGCTAATTTTGCAATTCCGTCTAAATTGACGGAGGGACCAAATTGGTTCAAATCAAGAAACATCGGGGACTAAATGTGGCAAGTCGAAACATCGGGGACCAAAAGCGCCCATAGGGTAAACATCGGGGACCAAAAATGGTTTTGTCCCGAAAAATGATCAAAACACAACTAAATATTTAAGAGTAACTTTGAATAAAAGGAATGTGCTTGGGATTTTGAATCCCGCTAGATATCGTCGATGAAGTCGTAACTACCGTTACCACATGATTAATGACTATGTCACGATAATTCCTACTCGTTTCCAACTTAGCTTTCGCCCTAAATGGTAACGAATATATAGTAGTTTATCTAAATTGAGGGTCGACTATTTGCTTTCGCCCTATAGTCGACGCCTAACGTTTACGATAGAACGAACCGTTATTTAGCTTTCGCCCTTAACGGTCTACTAAACATCACACCAACACATAGACATGCCAAATGTGATTCTCAAAACAATACATAGACATATTGAATCGAATAAAAGCTGTCATAAACGATACAAAGCCATATCATGTGTTCACGAGTATTTTACGTCCAAACTACGACGCTATCTAGCGTTCTTCTCATCCCAAACACACAAAATGATTAGCTACTCATAGAGAAGGAAGAAGCCACGAAATGTATACGAAACAAAGCAGAGAATACATAGATTCTTCCCTATTTAGTGAGCTCAAGCTTATCCCTCGCACTTTGTTCGATCCTCCGGTGTAAATGAGCTTCAAATCTTCACTTTAGCACCTAGAGATCATTTGAGATTGATCTCTAGGGTTCTTGAGTCGTCCTTGATGTGTTTTTGGTGATTAGAAATGAGTTGTGGCGGCTTAGATGCTCTTAGGGCTTCAAATTGCGGCTCAAGTAGAAAACAAGATGGACATGGCTTCAAACACGGCCATGTATCCTTCGGGCTTAGGGTTTAAGGCCCAACACTGTTGGTCAATACGGCTATGTGTCCGACTGTGTTAAAGGGCCGCAAGTGTGTTTTCTTTTCTGCTGACACATGGCCGTGTTAAAGGCCGTGTTGGGAGGCCGAAGCTAGAGTTCTTCTTCCTTCTTCTAGACATGGCCATGTTGAAGGCCGTGTTGATTGAAAAATTATGTTTACGCGGTCGTCTCAAAAATCGCCTCATATACCTTTGACATCAAAATATGTAAAAATTAAGACTAAATGCACGAGACAACCAAATATTCAACATGAAAATGATGGAGATAAACGAATGAAAATGCGTTTATCAATATCTTACTCTATACACAATATTTATAATTTCCATGATATAAAATTTACTATAAGTTTTGATAATGATATAAATATTTGTTATGTAATTTAATTATATTAGTGTTATTTTATTTTATAATTAATAAGATTTAATATGATTTTCCGTCCACTAAAAATAAACTACATAATTAACAATAACACTAATAATAAGAGCAAAATGTCATAGTAATCGTTCCTAAACATACAGAACTAATTAGAACTAGAAACTTTAGCCCACAAATGCTCAACTAATGCATCACGAAGTTCAAAGTGGGCATTTTTATCTCGAATTTGTTCATGACGTGCTAGAAATTGTTGAAAACATCCATCCCGACCTACTGGTTCAACCGTTGGAACAATAATCTCACGTTCATCCAAAGCCGGCGCAATAAGATCACGTTCATCTTCAATTATCATATTGTGCAAAATAATGCATGTCTTAATTATATCACTTAGCATTTCTTTTTTCCAAAAACGTGTAGGACCTGCAACAATTGCAAATCTCGATTGCAGAACTCCGAATGCTCGCTCCACATCTTTTCTGCATGACTCTTGTTTCATTTTGAAATATTGCTGCATTGGATTAGTTGGTAAAGCGAAAAATTGGACAATAGTGGTCCATTTAGGATATATTCCATCGGCTAGATAATAACCCATAGAGTTGTTTTCCTCTTATAGTATAGCTTGCCGGTGGAGCGATACCTTCTGCAAGATTCGACATCAGATGCGATGACTGTAAGACATTAATATCATTGTTTGTTCCTGGCATACGGAAATAAGCGTGCCAAATCCATAGATCATAATCTGCTACAACTTCTAAAATGATAGTTGGTGATCCAGAACGACCACTATATTGCCCAGTCCATGCGGTACGGCAGTTTTTCCATTTCCAATGCATACGGTCTAAACTACCCAACATACCTGGAAAACCACGTTGTTCGCCAATACGAAGCAACCTAGCGATATCATCTTCATTTGGAGATCGTAGATATTGCGCTTCGAAAAGTTGTACGACAGCCCGACAAAATCTCTTTATGCATTCAATTGTTGTTGACTCGCCAATTTTGAGATATTCATCTGTAGCATCTGCTGGTAAGCCATATGCCAATTGTCGTAATGCTGCCGTTATTTTTACATATGTTGAGAGCCCAAGTCGGCCAGTACCATCCCTTCGCTGTTTGAAATAGTTATCATGATATTTCACAGCTTCGGCAACACGCAAAAAGAGATGGCGAGACATTCGAAACCGTCGACGAAATAGTGTCAGGTCAAATCGCGGATTAGAGCTGAAGTAATCGTTGAACAAATTCTGATCGGCCTCCTCCCGATTAGGATGGACTATTTTACGACCTATAACAGAACCACCATGAATCGGCTTGCTACTTTCACCATATATAATATGTGTCATCATGACATGGTTTATGTTTAACAAATGAGCAACTGGTGGCTGAAAACTATTATCAGAAAGAGCAACATGTGCATTTTCATTTTCTTCGCACGAATCATCATCAAACGGGGGAAGATAACTCATTGACTTGGACTTGTGATGGCCATCAATGTGAGGAACTAGTGCTTTCAATAAGCTTGTAGGCTTTGACAATGCATTGAGTTATTGGGATGGCCATGAACGTCAGAACTACTGCTTTAAATAAGCTTGTAGACTTTGACATGCATTGAATTATTGGGATGGCCATGAATGTGAGGAGTGCTTTAAATAAGCTTGTAGACTTTGACAAAACATTGAATTATTGAGATGGCATGCTTCGGCAAAAGATATGATGCAGTCCATTAAATAGGCATTCAAGATGAAGTACAAAGTAGATACAATGCGATCCATTAAGGTATGGTGCAATCTAATGAAATCAAGATATTAATGCAATGTCGATGTCCATTTGCATGTCTTCATCTATATAAAAGGCCACAGCTTTTATCCAATAGTGATGAAACTCTTATCCGTATGCTTTAAAGATCTTAATAAAATAAAAAAATGTCAAAGAAAGCTGCTAATTTTTCTATTCCTGAAGATGTTCTTCTTTGTGAAACTTATATAAATATTTCGCAAAATCCAATACTTTCAAATAACCAAACTTCTACTCAATTCTGGAATCGAATTCAGGAGGAATATAATAACAAAAAACATATGAGTTGGCCCGAACGGAGTGATCGATCTTGCGAATCTCGTATTCGAACCATGGAAACGGCCGTCCGAAAGTTGAATGGATGCGTGAAACAAATAGAGTATCGAAACCCAAGTGGAACACAAGACGAAGACAGGGTGATTATATTTTATTTTTGTGACATCTCTACAACATACATATTTATTTTTCTTTTATTTGCAGCTTCTTCAAGCAAAACTATTGCTTTTTCAAGCAAAACTGTTGTTTGCTCAAGACCCAAAATTCAAACACGGGCTCAAGTTCACATGTGTGGCATATGTTCAAAGAGTTTGCAAAATTCGATGACAATGTTCCAAAACCAAGTCGTGATCAGCGGGAATTTTCTACAAATAACTCATCAGGATCAGAACATCCAAATAACGAATTTCAAACACCAGATTCTCCTGAATTGTCATCTTTTAACCATGATGATAGTGCTGGTGGAACCTCAAGCAAACGTCCAATGGGAGTCAAGAAAGCAAAACTGAAGAAGGAAACAGATGAACAATTTAGTAAGGCTTTTAATACTATTAGTGCTGAAAGTGACGAAATTGTGAATTTGTTGAAGCAGGCAGAAGAGCGTCAAAAGGAATTTCAGAAACAACATATTGAATTGCAGAAGAAAAGAGACGATGACAAAATTTGATGATAGATTTGAATAGCATATCCTACCCATTAATACGTGAGCATGTGAAATTCAACCAACATCAAATTCTACAAAGAAGAGCACAACAACAACATCACAATCATCGTCATCAAATTTGGAAGAGTTCCAATTTTTCGACAATCTTGGTCCTACCGGAGGAAATTTGCATGATTATTAGGATTAATATTTTGTCCCTAACTCTTTTTTAATTATATTATGTGTGTGTTTGTCCCAACTCGTTTTGTCCCAACTCAATAATAATATAAAATCTTAAATAAATGGATAAATAAAGTAAAAAATGTAAGATAAAGAAATCGTTTTCTCCCTCCACTATGCAACTGTTCATCTTCTTCGTAGTCATCATCTTCTCTATCATTCACCTGCTCCAGAAAAGCTCGAATTTGCAAAAATAGAAAACAAAACCCTAAATTAACACAATAAAAGAAACTAGAAAAGAAAAAAGAAACAGATATAGAGGGGTGAATAGTGTCCGCTACAATTAGCGGAGTACTGTTCATCCCCCACACTTAACGTGGCGTTTGGTGCTTCGCTGGAGTCCTCTCAACGCCATAACTAGCATCCAACGCTGTCTTTAGCGTCTCATTGGAGATGGCCTTACCGTGCTACATTTTAGAAACCATAAGGAGCTGTCACGTAAGAAAAACACCTCAAGCTAGTATTGCGCATTTCAGTATAACCAAAAGTGGGTTATAGGCAATTTGGCCTATATAATATAATGAAGGCATTTCATTTCACCATGAATATGAAAGAGATTGTTTAAATCTACTCAACTAACATTTAAATAAATAAAACCTGAAATGAGGATGTAGTTAAGATGGTAGAGCACTCGATTAGCATGCGAGAGGTACGGGGATCGATGCCCCACATCTCCATTATAATTAGTTTTCCCGTTTATTTTCCAGGACATTTTTTCCTACAGCGGGTCCACGTCCTGACACGTCATCTCTTATCCTATATCTTCTACTCTTTTGCAGCTCTCTCCCTAAACTAGCTATGTGTCACGGACCTAAACTTTGGCTTGCTAGCTCCCGTGCGGCACCTACTCCTTAAGCAGCCCCTTGCGTGCTTTACTAGGTCAGCCTCCCTAAACGCTCACGAAAAAAAACAAAGTGTCGGACAATCCTCGGCTTGAACGTGCCTAAGTGCTAGAGGAAGGCCACACAAGTATTTTAGAGAGAGACTCTTTCTCACACTAAAGGAATACAAGTGTTTACAATGAAGGCTTTTACCACTTGATACAAATGAACTACTCTAAGTCCTATTTATACAAGTTGTCCAACCCGATGGACGGCTAAGATCTATTTGATCTAATGGCTATTATTTACAATCTAGACTATTCTAGGAATATCCCAAGAGATATTCCTCTCTAGAGAGTTCCATAGCATTCTACCCACATGGACCTCTTGACTCTCTAGAAAGCCCCGCATTGTTCGGCATGGTTCCACGATCTTCCGAAAGGTTCCACACGAATCCGGATGGGCCAACAATCGTGGATAACCTCAGTCGCCCCGTCCCCCTGCCTAACGGGTGCTACGCGCCTCGGCCTTGCTTGGTTAGATCGACGTCCCGCACGCGACAAGCTTGGCCGGTCCCAAAAGTCTTGTTCTCGGGCGCCCCGGCACTCTTGGCTTGACAGGTCATCGCCCGATTCGCCCCGACTCTTGGTCAAATTTGTGGGGGCGTGACATCATCCCCCACCCAACTCGGCAACGTCCCCGTTGCCGTGCCTCCGCATCTCATGCTTTGGCCCATTCGGATACCTAGTCTTGCCCCCATTGCCCTCCGAAGCCCTCAACTTCCTTGGCATGGCTCTGACTTGGTCCCCCGCCTTGAATTTTCCCGGCCGAGTCCCTACTTCGGCCGCTTTGTTGGTGTGGGCAGCGTCCTTGCATCTCTCCGAGTCCCCCTTGGCTTTGGATGGCACCCCCGTGCCTAAGTTGCTTGGATCGTTGCTGGCACACCCTTGCTCTAGTCGCATGCTCGCCATGCATCCCGGCCCCTCGGTCTCGCCTATTGCCTCGTCGGATATTACGGGCACCGAGCACTTCCCGTCCTGCCCAAACAAATACAACGAGCTATGCATAGGCATAAGAATGGCATTGGCCTTACCCATGAAGTCCATGCCCAACACAAGTGTGTGGTCGTCCATTGGCACCACCGTGAAGTCCGCCTGGCCCTCCCAAGCACCAATTTGTAGCTTCACCGCTCGAGCTACTCCACGCACGGTTGTGTCTTTGGACACCATCTTGACCTTCCCCTTGAAGGCCCCAATATTAAGCCCCAATTTCTTGGCCTCGGCCTCTGTGATGAAATTGTGGCTTGCCCCGGTATCGAGTAATGCCTTGGTCCCCATGCCATTCACCTTTGCGTCGACGAACATGCGCTCCTCGCATGGTCGCACTGGTGTAGCTTGATATCCATGGAATTCAATAGTTGAATGGCCTCCGTGCCACTCAAGACTCGAGCAGCCCCAAGCCTCTGCTCAGGTGCTACCTCTATTTCTAGAGCTTTCCGTTGCGCCATCATGGCCGTGAGCATCCCCCTCTTGGGGCATTCCGACACCCTATGAGGCCCCCTGCACAGAAAGCAACCACCCTTGGGTACGAATGCTTTCTTCTTGTCCTCATAGTCCCGTCGGCCTTGCGTGGATCCCCTGTCTCGACTAGGTGATCGGCCCGCGTCCCGCTCACGAACACGGGTCTCTCCCCCACTTTTGGCTGAGCCCTCTTGCTCGTGCCTTGGAGCCTCCCTCTGGTACTCCATGAGCGACTCGGAAACCATTATGGCCTCGTCCACCGACTTGACGTCCCGACGTTGCGCTGGGGATATGCCCTCGGAATGCCATTCGATGATGTAATGAATAGGGCATAAACATGAACCTGTTATTCACACTTTAATATTTGGATATTGTATTCAAATATTTATTTATGGAATTTACAAAAGGCATATTATTTATTTACCTATAGTCTTACTAGGCATTCGGTGAGACGGTAAATAAATGAATCCCATATATACGAGTTTAGTCATCGATTCTCATGGGATGAGAGAGGGGGCACCGGCGAGCTATTATTCTCGTATATTAAATTAGTCCATAAGTCTTAGACCTCAGTAGGGTGACTGAGTGTCGATCACGACTTATTTGTTGACGACTCTAAATGGTTGTGCCAACCATTCACTTGGGAAGCGGGAGTCGTAACATTGGTATGAGTTGAATCAGGGGATTAACTTGTATTTGGACATGACTCGTAATCAACGATCACATGGATAATTACTCGTTGAGTGTCAATGATCGATCGATTGACTATAGTAGTATACGTGGACCATAGACCGAAGGGTCATTGACAGAGTTGGCTTCGGGGTCCTTACTTGTCACTAGTTTGCTAGGCCCGCCTTGTTCAAGGCTGAACATGGGTCAGCGGCGACATGCAGTCTTGACAACGAAGTGCAACTGCTGGGCATTGACATTCGTGAGGGATTCACAACCTTGCAAGTAATCGAGGTATATGTCCTATGCGTATTCGAGGACGAGGAATTACAGAATCTTTGCAAAATATAAAAACTAACTCACGCGGGACGTGGAGTGTAGTTTAGTAATTTCACCGTCACGAATTAGACATAGTGTTGGGTTTGTGAGTTTGACATTACCATGGCTCTCACTCGACCGGGACATAAGTGAAGGGTCTATACGTATTACGATAATCTATAGTCGGTTCGTAAAATACGAAGATCGTACTCAACACGGGATCTATTCAGTACCATGGGATTGGGTAGGTGCTTACCGAATTCTTGGATTCCTCCCTTGCCGGGTTGAGACGAACCAAGAGAGTCGGGCTTAAAAAGGATCACCGAGACAGTATCTACTAAAGTGAGATGTGTTATTACATAACGGTCTTGGAGACGTTAATAAAACATCAAATATTAGTTTTAGAAACTATACTTATTTGGAATAAGATTCCCGTAACGAAACGACAATGAATGGACCGAACATAGGGTTCACAATCATGAGCAAGGCTCGTCAAGGTCGTGAAGCCCGCCTGAAAAGTAGCAGCAGATTCAGAAATTCATATCTCACAATCTAGACCTTGGATTGAGAATCCCTTTGGTCAAAATTACGATTGGTGAGTATTATACCTGTGGTTAAAATTTCAGGTCCATCGGACATTGTTTACCCCTCGATCTAAGAGATCTACGTAACTGTCGCAAAGCTGTCGAATGTGTCACGGCCGTGACACCTTGTGCAAGAGGCCGTGAAGGTCGACAGAGGCCATGTTTTTTGGCCCCGACTTGGTCACGGCCGTGACCATCATGTCCCAGGCCGTGAAGGCCGTCAGGGACTTGTTCATGGCCGTGAATTGGGCCGTGACAACGAGCAGAAGCTTGGCTTAGCCCGTCACGGCCGTGATGGCCTTTGAGAGAGGCTGTGAACCGACGGTTTTTGGTCAAAACTTGTCCAAATCAAATCCAAATTCGTTCCTTGTTCTTTTGTTAGACTTGTGGGACAATGTCTAGTCATTAGATGATATAATACAAAGGAAAGAAACAAGTTATGAGTCATATATGATATGATTTGGATTAATTATGATTAAAGTCAATTTCAAAGGTTAAAAGTTGATTTAATCATATCACTTTGAAGAATTTCGTGAATAAAAGTCTAAGCTGATTTTCTCACTCTAAGTTGGAGTTTAGAGAGAGTAGAGAGCATATGAGTTTGTTCTTTGAGAAAAACTTAAGGGTATTTGAGTTTTTAGTAAATCAAATACACAAACACAAACACAAACACAAACACATCTCTTCTAAAACATCTTCCCCACCTCTCTAGCCATCCTTGGGAGGTGGTGGAATTTGGATACGTCCCGGGGTCGGCGTGACGATCTTGCCAAAGCGTTGGAGCTTGGAGAGGTCACGGCGTTGCTTGGAGCGAACTACGACAACCGGGACGGCAAGGCGAGAGCTAGGATCTTTGCTACGAGGGTAAGCTACGAAAACCCTTATTACGTCTCATGCATATTTTCTTTACATAACCAAGCGATCCGGGGCTCCTTACGGGGATCCCGGGAAAAAGTTTAAACTTCCGTTGCGCCCCGAGTTAGATCTCGGGACACCCGGGGTTCCCTAACACGTTCGACTTCCTGCCTAGCCCAACTTTGCAACCCATCTATGAAGCAAAACAACCTATCATCATCCGTGATGGTAGGAATCTGAAGTGTTAGCATCGTGAACTCGTCCACGTATGCCTGAATTGAGCCTTGATGCTTCAATTCCCACAACTTCTTCCTAGCTTCATAGACCACATTCTCGGGATAGAAGTGACTCTTGAGTTCCCTCTTGAACTCCTCCCACGTGTCCAAGCCATGCGCGCCCCTCTCTATGTCGGCATGCACCCGTCTCCACCATAATGCCGCAGTCTCGATGAGGTAGTTGCTTGCAGTACGGATCTTGCACGCCTCCTCTACGATGCCTAGATCCTCAAAGTACCGCTCCATTCGCCAAAGATAGTCCTCCACTAGCTTGGCGTCCCGCTTTCCGTTGAACCCGCACGGCCTTGGCACGTCGATAGGCCTTTGGCTAGTTGATCCCCCCGTCGAGCTAGCTCCGTTGCCTCCCCCTCTTAGTGCCAATTTTCGGCATAATGCCACTTGCTCTTGCAGCGAATCCATGGTCTCTCTCATTTTGGCCATTGATCGAGCGGATCTAGTAATAAAAATAAAACGAATATCGCAAACTATCTACGCTCAACAGGCAAGTGTACCTATCGATAAAAAAGTATAGAAATGGCAAGTATTCGAGTATCGAACCCAAAGGAACTATATATTTTAGAAAACCGTCGTTTAAATATTCTAGTAAATATTTTGGTTTGTTGAGACGGTAAATAACAATAATTAGAAACACAACTTTGTAAATGGTGCGAAGAAGAAAACCCTGATGGAAACTAACGTATTTGAGCTTCGAATCCCCCTAGCTCGACCAAAACATATAGCAAGTACACGTAAGCAACGCTATTATTAGACCGTGGAGATTCCTACAACATGTGTACGAATTCATACGACTGACGAAACTGCGCCTTATCATACGAGACTCGCAAACAACTAATCAACGCATTAAGTAACCGGGCAAGCTTCCCTAACTACCTAACCGAGGATCGCATTAAAATCACGGTGAATCCCGCTATTAGATTTGACTCTACTCCGGCGGGGTAGTTCAACCTATCTCTAGCGATGAGTTTATTCCGCTCGTTTACGAGTGGTCTAATCGTTCGCCCCTCTCTCGAGCGTAGCGTACGATTTTCCAACTACGTTAACTTAATCACATAGACATGATCGAGCTAACTAGACAATTTCAATCACATAGACATAATCAAAATCATATGCTTCATAAACGAGTCATAATAATAGCAAAACGTCAAATACACGTAAGTATACGATCGATCGTGCTAGGGTTGATCTCATCTCATTTCAGGTCCATCGGACATAGTTTACCTCGTGATCATTGAGATCTACAAAACTGCCGCAAAACTACCGTAAAACGTTTGTTTTTGTTGTGAAACCAAATTATGGTGCAGAAATAATCAAAACGACTTCACTTTATCATTCAAACGACTTAAATATAACAAATATAAACGTAAGAAAATACGTTTATCAGCCATCTCGCCCCGCAAGACCTCGTTCTCGGCCTTTAGGACCCCGTTGGCTTCCCTCATGCCTTCGAATCCTCCTTGGTGGCCTCGAACTCCTTGAGAACCAGCACCTGCAAGGTCTCAACAATATCCCTTACCGTTACAAACCGTTCGATGTCGGCCTTGACATGGTCGAGCTCCCCAAGAACGTGCTCCTCCAGAGCTGTCACGTTCCCCTCGACCTCCTCAAGCCGCACCCCCATGGCTGTAACAGCTTGGCCCATCTCCGCGATGGTGCCTTCCCACGGACAAGGGTCTCGTGCCTTCAATTGATCCCGCTTCTTCCTCCCACCTTGGCTAGGAGCCGGCTCACGGCCCCTCTCCTCGTTCACGTGCTCATTTGTCTCGACCATCTTCGCTAACTTTGGCTCTGATACCACTTGTTACGGACCTAAACTTTGGCTTGCTAGCTCCCGTGCTGCACCTAGTCCTTTAAGCAGCCCCTTGCGTGCTTTACTAGGTCAGCCTCCCTAAACGCTCACGAAAGAAAGCAAAGTGTCGGACAACCCTCGGCTTGAACGTGCCTAAGTGCTAGAGGAAGACCACACAAGTATTTTAGAGAGAGACTCTTTCTCACACTAAAGGAATACAAGTGTTTACAATGAAGGCTTTTACCACTTGATACAAATGAACTACTCTAAGTCCCTATTTATACAAGTTGTCCAACCCGATGGATGGCTAAGATCTATTTGATCTAATGGCTATTATTTACAATCTAGACTATTCTAGGAATATCCCAAGAGATATTCCTCTCTAGAGAGTTCCATAGCATTCTACCCACATGGACCTCTTGACTCTCTAGAAAGCCCCGCATTGTTCCGCATGGTTCCACGATCTTTCGGAAGGTTCCACACGAATCCGGATGGGCCAACAATCGTGGATAACCTCAGTCGCCCCGTCCCCCTGCCTAACGGGTGCTACGCGCCTCGGCCTTGCTTGGTTAGATAGACGTCCCGCACGCGACAAGCTTGGCCGGTCCCAAAAGTCTTGTTCTCGGGCGCCCCAGCACTCTTGGCTTGACAGGTCATCGCCCGATTCGCCCCGACTCTTGGTCAAATTTGTGGGGGCGTGACATATGGCAGTCTTCTTCCTTCACGCATACAATTCAACAACTAAAATGGCTTCGAAAGTCCTGCAAATTCATGTCCAAACCTCGAAAACGCCGAAATCTTCACTCACCAACAACATCAACCTAGCACGGCCTGAGATCACATTTTCTTACGCATTCAACAAGCTACATCAAGAACTCTTACAAATCAAAGCAGGCCCTAAAATTAGGCCAAGAACCCTATCCACAGTGTAGCAGTAGCAGCCTCTCATATCCCAAACCTCCCACGACAGAAGAAGAAGCCATCGACCAAGCAAAGACCTCTCTCTCCTCCGCCTTAGAGAAACCCCTCAACAACCCAAACTCGCCGGAAAGATCAAGAAACCTAAGCAGCCGAGGCTCCGCGTCGAAATCCCAATCATCGACGACGCGCCGTCGTCCCTCTGTACGCTGGCGGCCGACGACTTGGGGGGAATGAGCATCAGAAGAAAAGGGCCATCGCAGATCAAGATTCTCATGATATGGACTAGCCAGTCGGTAGCAGAGACAGCTGTTAAAGCTTTCGATTCCCATTCTTTAAACATCTTCGTACAGAACATTAGCATCTCATCATCTGCTATAACCCAAGACATCGTCAGAAACTTCAATTCTTCCGACGTAGTGACGTCCGTGGCGCCCGAGGCATCTCAGCTCGCTACTATGAAGAGGGTGACTGATTCTTTATACCCTAAACCGACGATTCTCTTCAACCCAAAGTGGAGCTACGAGGAAGAAGAGCTTCGGCGATATGAGTGGGTTCGTGGGTTCGTTCGAGGTTGTCTATTCCTTTGCAGGTTTGGAGGTAAGAGGGATTCTTAGCAAGAGGAAAGGCGTCATCTTTAAGTGCGTTAGGGATGGGGTTTTGAGCGGCGAGAAATGGAACGTATTCGTCGAAGAAGAAGGTGGACAAAGCCGCGAGCTCAAGGTTGTGTCTAGGTTTAAGGCGAGGCCCACCATTGTCGAAGTTGAGAACGTTCTGTACAATTTAATGGCTGCTAATTCTCCTGTGACTAAATCCGCAAAGTTCTTGAAAGATTTGGTGTCCAATGTAACTGGAATGGGAAGAGGAAGAAGGACTGATGATCAAAATCGATTTTTTACCTGAATTTTTCGATCATTTTCGCAATTTGCTATCACCGTCTATGATGCACTAATATATACTGAACTCCAGGCAAAATAGTACCATTACATAAAAGGTTCAATTTTTCAATTGATATATCTGCAGATTTGGGAGTTTGATGAAGACCTCTCCAAACTTGATTCAGCCATCTTCGATTTCAACGCTTTTCTCGTCTACGTAGAAAAATATTTTCTGTATGCTTGAATATATATTATACAGAGGATGAAGATATAATCCAAACAGAACAAAAGCCTAGAAAAATATGTCACACCACCACCACTTAGCAACAAGTGAATAATGTGTGCTGAATGAAATAAAATAACATATACGAACGAATATATAATCGGCTCAGAATATAGTATTACGCAAACATATATTTACTATTTTTCTTGATCATCATTGAAAAGAAAACAATGGCAGAGCAATGTCTTACATGTTGAATCATTCAGTTAAATGCCTTCCGCAATGTCTTAAGTGCGTTAGGGATGGGGTTTTGAGCGGCGAGAAATGGAACGTATTCGTCGAAGAAGAAGGTGGACAAAGCCGCGAGCTCAAGGTTGTGTCTAGGTTTAAGGCGAGGCCCACCATTGTCGAAGTTGAGAACGTTTTGTACAATTTAGTGGCTGCTAATTCTCCTGTGACTAAATCCGCAAAGTTCTTGAAAGATTTGGTGTCCAATGTAACTGGAATGGGAAGAGGAAGAAGGACTGATGATCAAAATCGATTTTTTACCTGAATTTTTCGATCATTTTCGCAATTTGCTATCACCGTCTATGATGCACTAATTTATACTGAACTCCAGGCAAAATAGTACCATTACATAAAAGGTTCAATTTTTCAATTGATATATCTGCAGATTTGGGAGTTTGATGAAGACCTCTCCAAACTTGATTCAGCCATCTTCGATTTCAACGCTTTTCTCGTCTACGTAGAAAAATATTTTCTGTATGCTTGAATATATATTATACAGAGGATGAAGATATAATCCAAACAGAACAAAAGCCTAGAAAAATATGTCACACCACCACCACTTAGCAGCAAGTGAATAATGTGTGCTGAATGAAATAAAATAACATATACGAACGAATATATAATCGGCTCAGAATATAGTATTACGCAAACATATATTTACTATTTTTCTTGATCATCATTGAAAAGAAAACAATGGCAGAGCAATGTCTTACATGTTGAATCATTCAGTTAAATGCCTTCCGCAATGTCTTAAGTGCGTTAGGGATGGGGTTTTGAGCGGCGAGAAATGGAACGTATTCGTCGAAGAAGAAGGTGGACAAAGCCGCGAGCTCAAGGTTGTGTCTAGGTTTAAGGCGAGGCCCACCATTGTCGAAGTTGAGAACGTTTTGTACAATTTAATGGCTGCTAATTCTCCTGTGACTAAATCCGCAAAGTTCTTGAAAGATTTGGTGTCCAATGTAACTGGAATGGGAAGAGGAAGAAGGACTGATGATCAAAATCGATTTTTTACCTGAATTTTTCGATCATTTTCGCAATTTGCTATCACCGTCTATGATGCACTAATTTATACTGAACTCCAGGCAAAATAGTACCATTACATAAAAGGTTCAATTTTCGACCGATGAACACCCCTAACGACAAGCCACGTTTTGCTTCTTTTATTTTATTATTATTGCTGCTGCACAACCTTCTATTCTATCAACCTTTACTTATTGCATGTGAACAAAGTACGATCCACCCACGTCGTACGTGGTGACGACGAGGCGAAATGAAAGCATCGATCGACTAATATTCCCTTTACCACTAAGTTTGTGAGATGAGTTAATTCATTCATCAGCTACTAGAGTTTTGATTTCTTCCTTCATTATAAGTCGGTGGAGGAAAAAAAAGGTTTGTTCTATATTCCTCTTTCGCAGCCAATGATCGAGCTTATAAGTTAAAACTAATTAAGATTGAGAATCCTCATTAAGAATTATTATCCGAGCATATGACATGCCAGAATATCCTGCCTGCTGTAGTTGAGACATGTCGCAATGTCACCAACCTAATTATCTATTTGTATCTATTTATTTTTATCTGTGTATAGCTAGCTAGCCTAGCATTCCATTGCATGATATGACACATAGGCCTTTCTTTCCTGTGCCATTATTTATTTACGTCCAACAAAAGTGTATGTAACAATAAACACAGCTAGCTATCACATGGAAAACTGAGTTCAGTTCCATTCCAACACTGTTGATCCATGCCGTCTACTCTAGCGAGCCTGGTTAAATCATTACTACCCCCTTTGTCCTGATTTTCTTTTTCCCCCTTTTTTGTTTTTCTCCGTACTTAGGTCATCAGTCATCACCACTCGTCACCTTTAATGTGCCCAAAGCCCAAATACCAGTCTCAAGCCCAGTCCATACATGAATGTATATATCTATGGCCCAACTTATACAAGCGAGTTCTAACGTTTAATCCGACTAATCATCACAGTATTAACTGGGAAAACGTAAGCGTCGACGTTTGAACTACTAACTACATTGACGGCGTGCATGCACTGTGCACTTCAACGGGCGGCCGCTTGAGGTTGTCGTTTCACTTTCCAATGCGAACACATTCATTTCCTATAGCCACAAAACACACGATGTGCATATATAAATACTGTGGGCACAAAACACCCTTTTCTTACAACAACCTCACTAACAAAAATGCAGAACGAAAGTAGCAGCCATACATCAATAATAAAGTGCGACATTATCTCAACCGTTTGCCCCACGACCAAAGCCATCATCACCTTAACAAAAGACTCGAAAACCATAACAACATGGATTGAAGAAAACGTATATGCCTTAGCTCGAAGCAGCCCGTCGGCCTCGACGTCGAATGGCGCCCAGACATTTGTGATTCTGCCAGAAGAATATTACACCCCAACAAAGCAGCAACGCTTCAACTATGCGTTGATTTGAAGTGCATAGTCATCCAACTTCTCTACTTGGATGAGCTCCCAGTGTCCCTAAAGGAGTTGCTTGTAGACCCTAACGTTACCTTTGTGGGTTATGAAATTGGTGTTCGCCTTACGAAGCTCAAGACTGACCATGGATTGTGGCATTCGACTAATTTCCTAGATCTAAGGGCTGCTGCTAAAAGGCCCGAGAAGAATTTCATACGGCCAGGGCTGAAGTACATGACCCATAGTATTGGTTTGATTGGAATGACGAAGCATAGGCATGTCACTATTGAGTCAATGGGACAGTCCGATTCTAAACAGGGACCAGATTGAATATGCTTGCCTTGATGCATTTGCTTCTTACTTGATTGGCTGGATGATTATGGATCTTGAAGAATAGTAATTAGGTTTCTGTTCTGTTTCTTTCTCATCTTACCTTAGATTCACATAATGCTCGTCAACTTCAGATAGATCTTTTTGAACCTAATTTATTCATTCGCCTTCCACCCTTCGAATTCAGATTTGTACAGAAATCATTTTGTCCTGTCCTGACGACCTACTTCATCAGCGGACGAAGGCATGCACTATAAATTCATAATAATACTAATAATAAGTAGAATATAAAACATGAATTTGTACAGTCGACAGAAAACTTTCAAGCTTATGGAGGAAAAGGGGTCGACGAACTGTTACAAAGGAGACTGCGATACAACAAAGACAGACCAAAAACGAAACAAACCATAGCAGCAACATGCAATTCTCTTCTTCATAATTTAAACACGCAACAATAAATATGATAGACCCGAGCTTGGAGACAAGGAAAAAAAACAGACAAAACCAAGCTAAAACTCGAAATTCAGAACAGACCTGAAAAGAAAGCATTTTGCAGGTAAGATGTATCTTTCTTCAGCCGAAGCTGAAGCCACCAGGTGGCATCTGGGACTGATTGTTGCCAAAGTTGAAACCTTGCTGATTCTCATCTGCAATGTTTTGATCTTCATCTTCCTCAGCCCAGTATTTTTCTAATACCTTCACAGCCTTCTCGTAAATCTCATTGTTATCGTGGCTCTGGAGATTCTCGATTTTGTCCAACCCTTCGCAATCATCGATCATTTGTGCATATATATTGATCCCACCATTCAAACCATTTTCTTTATCTGTTTCGCCGATTTTTAAGATGTTTTCAAGCCCTTCAAGGCACACGGTGATTATCCTCGGGTCGGGACAGATCAGGAGATCACAGAGGGGCTTAATGCATCCTTGGCTTACCAGGAACCTGCAAGAGCAATGATAGTTCGAAATTAGAACCAAACTCTGCTTGATTGTGAGAAATTGGTTCAAATTGCACTCTGCTTTTGCTGGAATAATAAAACGAAGTTAGTTACAAATGGAGGGTATGCATCTATTATTTCATTTCCAAGTAGTGGACATTCTTGAAATCGATACATGGTATACCTAATCTGCTCTTGAGATCCACCAGAAGTAGCGTTGGAGATAGCCCATGCAGCTTCTTTTTTAATTTCAAACTCCGCATGTTGGAGAAGTTGCACCAGAGGAGCAATTATATTTGCGTCAATCACGGCCTGTTCAAGTGCAACAAATCAGTAAATCAATAGGCTGAAAAGTGGATCCTACATAATAGTCGACCAATTTCGAAACCATCATTGTACACCCAGTAAGTATATATGATTGGAATTCCACATTTTTTATACAATACCGCTAAGGGTGTAATGTATTCATTGGATGGTCACATTTTTCCCAAGATAAAACCGTAGGTACATAAATTAGAATATTACCTGAATCTGTGCTTTGTTTCCAGCAGTGATATTAGATATCGTCCAACACGCTTCTTTTTTGATAGTTTTCTTATAATTTTGAGTAAGGAGTTGATGAAGACAAGGGAGGACTTGGTTGTCTATCACAAACTGAAACAAATAAACACATACGACAATTACCAACACTGATTACCAACGCACAAATTACAGATCATTTATCATCGAGTACTGAGTACTGAATAATAGCAGCAAAGAATAGTCAAGGAAATAATGTCAGATGATTCGCTTCCAAATACCTGAGTCTGAGCATCATCGCCAGCGACAATATTTCCCACAGTGCGAAGGGCAGGAACAAGAACAGTAGGTGAAGGATGGCTTCAAGATAAGCAAGTTTCTCTTAGCAAAGGACCAGGGAAATTTAAGAAACTAGAGAATATGAGCAAAACAGTTATACTGAAAGTTCGAACGTACAGTAGAAGCTCCACAAGTCGTTGGCATACACCAGCCTCAATCACTGCTTGGATTTTATCATTGGTGCCATCAGACACATAAGAAAGTGCCCAGCATGCATCAGTTAAAACCTCTTCATCCGTTAGATGGATGAGTTGTTGAAGAACAGGCAGCGCAGGCCTCACCTTAAATGTCGAATTACAAAAAGAAACATTTCTATCATACTAACTCTAAATCCAACAATCACGTCTACACGAAAATTTGTTTGGGCAAGAACATCATACCTGCTCAAAAGGGGTGGGTGGCTTCCCACGGCAAAAGTTGGACAATGTCCAAGTAGCATTTCTCAGCATGGAAAGTTTTGATCTATCATTTAGCTGAGCTAGCAAAGGCACAAGGGCTCCATGTCCGAGAACAAGATTCCGACAATCTGGGGAATCACCAGCAACATTACCAAGTGCCCACACTGCCTGCAGAAAATAAACATGTGGAAAAAATTTCTTAAAAAAAACTCAGTAAAAGAAAAAAAAAACTAAATAAATGGAATGAAACTGCCAAGGTTAAGTTGAAATAATAATGCAAAATATATCTAGAAGAAACAAAAGTTCAGGGCAAAGATCCATGTGCCTACCTGCTCCCGGACATCATCACTTGCAGAGCTCAGAAGCTGTATAAACTTAGGGACCGCACCATGTTCAATCACAACTCGTGCATGCTCAGATGTTCCGGAAGCAACATTGGTCAAAGCCCATGCAGCTTCAAACTGCAATGAAGACAATTATCTTTATGTGATCATAGATATACAAGAAAGAAACACAAAATGCCTTCAGAAGAACTTACTTGCAGCTGTGGAAGGTCATGTCGATCGAGAAACTGAACAAACCGAGGGATTACCACAGCTTTGATAACCTCATCAATTGGAGGAGCTCTTTCTGGAAAAAACAAATGTAAGTTGCATACCATAAGCTTTGCAGGGATCAAGATATCAAGTCCAAAAATCTCCAATAATACATACCGATCGACAGGATCTTCCTGAACTGGGTAGTGGCCTCCACTTGCGCATTAGGATCATCAGACCAGACGCCTTGTACCATAGAAGGTATACTTTCTAACTGTTCAACAAAAGCGAGTAGACGTTAAGCATCAGATTGAAAATTTCGTACAAATTGAGTAGTGGCAAGATCTCATGTAATTGGTTCAAAGATGATATAACCTTCTGAATGGAATAAGCAGATCAAACATAGAATCTTTACACCACTTAGACAATCGTACCCCATATCCAGTGCTCAGAACTCAATAACACGCTATAATTCACCAAAACAGTTTCAAACCCCTCTAGATTGCTCCAAATTCAATCCAATCCAAAACTAAACCGAACCCCAGAAACCAAATACACCTCGCCAAACCCAGATCAAATTAACCGATGCGAAAATGTCCCCTAAAATCTTAGCCATCACAATCAATCACCAATCGACAGTCAGAATCGATGTTTTAGCGAAACCAAAACAAAAGGAAAGTTAAAAAGCGCTTTCACTACCTTTTTATCGACCATCGCCTGCGACCGAGACTGATCGAAGGGGAAAACATTATTCGTCACCTGACCATTCACCATACCCTCTCGCCGCTTCTTCAGCAAACTGTCTTCGCGCTTGTTCTTCCTGATCGCAACCAGATTGTCCTCCCTCAGACGGCGCGCCTCGTCGGCATCGACGCCCGTTTTGTAACCCTTCTTGCGCACCTCAGCTCTGTTGTTCGGACGCAGAGACATGTTGTTAGTTTGGCGTGGATTGGCGGTCGTTCAAAAGCCTTCCGATGATGAAAAGGTGTTTGATGAATGTCCGAGCGAGAGAAAATTGTAGAAAAGGAGTTGTGACCAGCTGGGGATTCTCAGTCTTGAAGAGAGAGAGGTGCGAAAAAGACAGCTATCGCAAAAACGCGAAACTGGTGGGTGCTTCCTGTGGGCCCACCAAAATTCTCACGTAATTATTTTATGAAAATAAGGATTAACATGATATTTTCTTTACTTTAGGAAAATACATCTACTACGATTTGAAACGTCTTATCATCGGAAAGCGCTGGCGGTACAACGCTTTCTTAATCACCCAAGAAATGGCGGAAAGTGAAATAATTAGAAATGTCCGAATTGCCCCCTCTAGGGCTTGAGTTGATCACCGATTCCGATTCGTCATCATTGAGCTGAGCTTCAGCTTCAGCACTCGAGCAAGAACATTTTCTCCCAACTCATCAATGGCGGAAACTGAAATTAATCTTCAAACGGACAAGGACATTCAAACTAAAGTGGAGTACGGCGTGCGATTACATTAAAACTCCGCCGAAAGCCCAGACACTGAAAGACAGCTAGATTTTCTACAAGTCAAACTGTACTACTCCTTCATTGCTCGGCGGCGTTCGTCTCTCAACTACGGCATTAAAGTCACCGTATTGCTTCTTTCCTTTCCTTATATATCATTATCAGAGCGAAGGGCACAAGGGTCATACTGAAAGATGGAAAGATAACATGAATTCTTGCGGTTGGGAAGGAAACGATGAAAGCCAAGTTGTGGTTATAATGCAGCCATTGTCTTATCTCAATAGCAAGAATGGCCGGCCACATTTAAGCAGCAAGCCTATGGCCACTATCAAACGTTCCACAAATTACATATATATTTACTTTTTATCTAAAAGAGAAGTATTGCTATCATGGCAAGTACTACCATGGCGATCCACCACAAACAGCCCTCTTCCACCATTTTTCTCTCTTCCTCATACTCTGACTTCAATGGTGCCAGGCTTACTGGTTCAGTGCAGGTCTCTCTCTTTCTCGCTCTATCTCTACACATACATATTGTATACGTGGGTGCATGTAGCTGTTCTGTTAAGGCTGTGTGTTTTTATATGTATTGCCTACTGCCGTGCAGTATAAGAGGAAAGCATGGCAGTCGAGAAAGGAAGCAGCTTTAAGCGTAAGCGCATCAAGTGAGAAGAAGATTCTTATAATGGGTGTGACTCGATCGGCGTGTTTCTGTCCAGAAAGCTCGTGAAAGAAGGCCATCAGGTTCATACTTTTTCTTCCAAGATTGAATGTTTAATGGTTTTACAACTGCTTGAATTGTATGTGCGTGTTTCCTGTGTGCGTGTGTAGGTTACTCTGTTCACAAGAGGAAAAGCTCCCATTGCTCAGCAATTGCCCGGTGAATCTGATGCAGATTTTGCTGATTTTTCCTCAAAGGTGTTACTTTTACTTATATGATCTTGTCTCGGGATACATTGTAATCTCTTGCAATGCACGTCGAAGCAAACAAAAATGACTTGCTTTTTGTAGATTTTGCACCTGAAGGGAGACAGAAAAGACTCGGAATTTGTAAAGAGCAGTCTTTCAGCGGAAGGATTCGATGTCGCCTACGACATCAACGGTGTGTTTCCTTTCTCTCTCGCGAGCTTTAGCTCCTAATTCCTATCTCTCTCTCGCTCTCATAAATTGACATTCTTCTTCAATTTTTGATTCTATCTTCAGGCCGCGAAGCAGTTGAAGTCGAACCCATCTTGGAAGCTTTACCAAAGCTCGAACAGTTAGTTTTCTTGGCAACATTTTCCTTCCGCTGTGTTGCACTACAACATTTGTTGAATTTATTCCCAAAAATATATTTCGTCAGGTACATATACTGTTCTTCAGCTGGAGTTTACTTGAAATCAGACTACCTACCACACTTTGAGGTGATCTCATATCATCCTCACACTTTATCTGACAAACCAACCCATTTGCTCATTACATCATTGTTTTAGACTGATGCAGTTGATCCCAAGAGCAGACACAAGGGCAAGCTCGAAACAGAGAGCTTATTACAGAAAAGTGGTGTTAATTGGACATCTCTCAGACCCGTCTACATATATGGTCCCTTAAACTACAACCCCGTCGAGGAATGGTTCTTCCACCGCTTAAAAGCTGGTCGTCCCATTCCCATTCCAAACTCGGGAATGCAAGTGACACAGCTTGGTCATGTAAAGGTGATTACAATCATGAAACACCCACATAAATAAGGATCAATTATCTGCCATAAAGTTTCTGTCCAAGGACTAAAAATGGCATCTTTTTAGGATCTGGCGACGGCTTTCTTGAACGTTCTTGGCAATGAGAAGGCGAGCAGAGAAGTGTTCAACATCTCGGGAATACGTCACTTTCGATGGATTGGCGAAGGCATGTGCTAAGGTAATTTGAATCGTAAGCTCTCTCTCTTCACGCATTCTGGATTTATGGAACGACTGTTTTTCAATGCTGTGCTTATTTAGGCTGGTGGATTCCCTGAACCTGAACTCATTCATTACAATCCGAAGGAGTTCGATTTTGGTAAAAAGAAAGCTTTCCCCTTCCGTGATCAGGTAAACACTTGATTTTTTACTTATCCGTGGTATTGAGTTTCAGATAAGATAGCCGAGCTCATCGACATTTTTACGTTATAAATGCAGCATTTCTTCACTTCGGTTGAGAAGGCGAAGAGTTTGCTTGGACTGATACCTGAGTTCGACTTGGTTGAGGGACTCACGGATTCTTACAACCTTGACTTTGGTAGGGGAACTTTCAGGAAAAGCAGATTTTGAGACAGATGACATTATTCTTAGAAAGAAACTTGTTCTTCAGAACTGAATATTTAGGCTAGGCTAAGCCATTATTATGTTCGTCGTTTGTATATTATTGGGCCTATGTCTTGGTCTATAAAAACCATGTTTTTTTAGGCCTTACAAAGAAGGGCCGTGTCATATATTTATGCCGACTTAACTTGTTTCTGGGCTCGGATACAGAAGTATAACTTTTTTTAGGGGAATTCCATATGGTGCCCCGTATTTTCAGACTTTTCCAGCTGATCAAACATTTTCTGGATTCCATCTGGTACCCTGAGTTATGGGTAAAATTAATTCTGTAGCCTTAAATGAAAAAAACGAAAACTTCAGTGTAAATTCCATTATTTACTAACGGAATGCATGAGATGACCGAAATACCCTCAAAATCACAAATATAACAGGGTATTCCGGTCATCTCGTACTAGGACCGAGAGATGAGACACTGTGGCGACCACCATGAGCTCTGTCGTCGTCTAGCTCCCATTGACGGCAGCATTACCACCCACAACACCTGCAATAATCATCTCCTATGACTGCCCCATCATCACCATCGCCCTCGCAGCGTTGCCAGCCAATTCGAAAACCTTTGAGCAGAATAGATAAAACAATTAGGGTTACCAGGAATCCCCGAAAGCACAATTAATGACGGCAATTGAAAATACCTCGGCGGCGATATTCGAGCACGGCGGCTAAGTAGACCGGCCCACCGGCGCGGACACGCTCGGCGTATTTTCTCGCCTTGAGGAACCTCGCGATACGACCGACCGGAAATTGCAGACGCGCCTTGCTGCTCTGCGACTGAGCCTTCTTCGCCGCGCCGGTTTTCCCAATGACAGTAGAAGGCCGTTGATGGTTTCCGGGAATGTCGAGTTTAATGAAGGGACCATGTTAAGATTGGACCTCCAGAGGTCGAGCAAGACGGCGGAGCTTGTCGAGGGGTCTCATCCGACCGAGACGATGAAGGGCTGTCGAAATTGGGGTGTTGGACATCATGTGACTCGTCGATTATTTATAAAGAAGCCGTTGTTTTTTTCTCCAGGTGGACTTTGGTTGGCCGCTGAGCTTTTGAGATAGGTGGCGATGAAGATGATGAACAAGAGAGTATTAATGTCATTTCCAGGATTCTGTTAGTAAATAACGGAATTACACCAAAAAACTCGATTTTTGATCATTTAGGGCTATGGAATGAATTTTACCCATAACTCAGGGTACCAGATGGAATCCAGAAAATGTTTGGTCACCAGGAAAAGTCGAAAATACAGGGCACCATTCCTCTTTTTTTATTTTTAGATTAATAAAAAAGTGGTTGCTTGTAGAGTCATAAAGTAGTGTTGCATTAATTGTTGGCCGGTGCTATCGAATTGCGGATGATTCTTTATTAAAAGATAAAAGAGTTTGTTAATAATTTAAGGAGACGCTGGCACTTGACAGTTGAAAATTGGGGAAACTGTCGCCGACCAAACTAACACGACCGTTACTCTGATAGGTGTTGTTATTGTTGACTGTAATCTCAAAGCAGCCCAAGGAGAAGAAAATTGAAGAAAAATACAAATGTATCAGCCGAAGATTTTGAAGAAAGAAGAAGACAAGCAGCCATAGAAGAAAATTAGGAAAAAGAAAATGTAGAAGCAGCCGCATAAGGAAAATTGAGGCAAAGGATAATAACACCACGCGTGAAGAAGAAAGGTCAAGATGATACAGACATATATATTATTATATATATTATAAGGCGTGGCGATATCTATATATATGCATGTATTAGAAAGATAGTAAGTGTGAGGGAAGTGAGCTGTGCGAGAGTGGGTGAGCAGAAAAGAGAGAAAGGCACAAAGTGCCGTGTGAGTGAGTGGAAAGAATATGTAACGACGTGTGTGTGCATGTATCATAGAAAAAGGCTTGTCCCTCTGTTAAAAAAAGAAATCGTTTTCTCTTCCCATAAAAAAAAAAAAAAAACAGATCCGTTCCTCCTTCACTCACCAAATATTCCATCTTATAAAAAAATAAAATAACAAAATGGTATCAGAGCCGATGGTGTCAAAAGAGCCGATGGTGTCAACGGAACCGACAGAGCCGATGGTTTTGCCAGAACCGACAGAGCCGATAGTGCCGATGGTGTGGAGGTGGATAGCAGATGTTCACATGTTAGTCCCGCAGCTCACCGATAGTAACTACGCAAAGTGGAGCGTAGAAATGAAGGTTTTGCTTGAAGAGCAAGACTTATGGAAAATCGTCGAAAACGGAGATACCCCTCCCGATGCAACGGGGTATACAAGGTTGCAACGGAAGACGTTGCGAGCCGCCGCCGCCATAGAAAACGATATCGCGCTCCTCTTCATCTACGAGGCGTTAGATTTTACCAGTTTCGGAGTGATAGGCGCAACGAAAAAAGCCAAGGAAGCCTGGAATCTGTTGGAGAAAGCGTACAAAGACGCTGATCACACCAATCAAGTTCGGCAACAAAATCAAGGCGAACTTGAGATGGCGAAAGAAGACGACGTTATCAAGTTTTCAAAGGACGAGGAGAAGATAGAAGACGACGACGAACGTGAAGATGATGCCCTTGCCTTGTCAATAAAGCGTGATAGAGATTACGCTGAGGATCCACCATCTGTGGTGGAAAAGAAAAAAAATGAACCACCGCCTATCGCCGAGAAGGAAAAAGAAGGCGGAGCGTCAAAGAAAGACGCAGGTGAAGAAAAGGAGAAAAAATCTCCAAAGGCCGAAAATGCCGTGAAAGAAGAGAAGACGACTGAAGCAGTCGTTGAAGTGATAAAAGAAAATATCACTCAGCCACCACCACTCCAACAACGAAATCTCCCTACGAGGAGGAGCTCTCAAAGCTCGAGAAAGACGAGGCGTATGAGGAAACGCCGCCACGACAACCTCCTGAGAAAGTCGAGAAAATAGGCGTGAAGGCATCGGTGAATGCCCGGGAGATGAAGAACAAGGTCGACGACGCCATGCACACGTCGTCGGACGATAAGAAAAATAGATTCCACGAGGCGAACGTAAAAGCCGTAGAGACATACGAGAAGGTGGCAAAGAAAGGCGATTATGCCAACAAAGAAATAAGAGATAAGATGGCGCCCCAGCAGGCTGAAGAAGCCATGCGAGGAGAGAACCAGGAGCGCAGCATGAAAAAGACGATCGGCATAGCCACGACGGAGGCCATGCGAAAAACTGGCGAAGAAGTTGGTAAACAGAAAATCAGGAAACCTAATGAGGTCAGCCCTAAAGAGATGGAGCGTTTCAACGAGGAAAAAGCACGCCAGAAAGAGAAGGAAGTGAACGAGTGGATCAAGGCGAGAGACAGCCTTGAGGCCTACATGAATAATTTGAAAACTCGAAGCAACGAGAAGTACAAGCTTGTCGGAAAATAAGAGGCAGACGAGAAAGATGAGATCGCGACGACGACCAAGGAGGTCCCAAGCTGATGGGCGATAACCGAAATATGAAGGAAAAAGATGCGACTAACTTAACCACGAAGGAGACCTTCGAGACGCTGACGAAGGCGAAGTCATCGGAGGTGAAAGATCCAGTCGCCATACCGAAGAATCTTGAGTACGACAAAATCCACAGAAAAATCGCGGAGGAGGTAAAATATAAATTCGAAAATATATTCGTGAACAACGATGTAGAGCAGTACAAAGTCGACGCCGTGGAGGATATCTATTACATCGCCGAAGAACCGAGCCGAAGGGAAAAGGCGATCCATGAAGAAAAACTAATGGTAAACGAGCACGGCGAGATTGCAAAAATGGCGAAGATCACGAAGGCAATTATTGACAGCAAGTGGCGAGCCGCGACATACGACAGACGAAAGTGCGTCAAATTTAAAGAGCGGTGAACGACAGAAAGGCTTTGAGATTAAGGGGAGAATTTGTTGACTGTAATCTCAAAGCAGCCCAAGGAGAAGAAATTGAAGAAAAATACAAATGTATCAGCCGAAGATTTTGAAGAAAGAAGAAGACAAGCAGCCATAGAAGAAAATTAGGAAAAAGAAAATGTAGAAGCAGCCGCATAAGGAAATTGAGGCAAAGGATAATAACACCACGCGTGAAGAAGAAAGGTCAAGATGATACAGACATATATATTATTATATATATTATAAGGCCCGGCTATATCTATATATATGCATGTATTAGAAAGATAGTAAGTGTGAGGGAAGTGAGCTGTGCGAGAGTGGGTGAGCAGAAAAGAGAGAAAGGCACAAAGTGCCGTGTGAGTGAATGGAAAGAATATGTAACGACGTGTGTGTGCATGTATCATAGAAAAGGCTTGTCCCTCTGTTAAAAAAAGAAATCGTTTTCTCTTCCCATAAAAAAAAAAAAAAAAAACAGATCCGTTCCTCCTTCACTCACCAAATATTCCATCTTATAAAAAAATAAAATAACAGTTATAACGTTGAATTAAAGCTTGTGGTAGAATAGAATAGAACGCGTTTCGACTTTATAGCGAAACAAGTGAATCGATCACATAGCTACACGTTTACAATAGAAATCATTTGTCTAAATATATAAATGAGTAAACGGCAAATTTGGTTCTTAAACTATACCAAAGTTTCACTATTGGTGCTTATACTTTATGATGTGCCCTTTTGGTTCCATTCTGTCACTTTTTGTTCTTTTGACGAAAGTCGCCGGTTAACCATCCGGTTGCCCAAAATTAAGGGTAAATTAGTCATTTCCATTATACAAAAAAAAACAAAAAAAAAGATAAAAGAAATTGAAACATATACAAACTGAACGATGGAAACATGAAAAAAGAAAGAAAAGTGGACAATGAGGCTACATATCGACACGATTGAAGTAGAGAGCTTCGTGCAATGCTGAGAAAATTAGCTTCTAATAGGTCCAAATTAGGCCGATTAACAGCCACATGTGCAAATAGGGTTACAAGTGGAGAGATCATATGGCAAGAAATTACTCAACAATGAAGGGACCCGTTTGTTACTGTGGTGTTCCGTTGAAAATCACGACGTCATGGACAAAGGAGAATCCGTCGCGAAGATTTGCCAGTTGCAAGAAAAGTTTTGTAATTCGATAGGCCTTGCTCAATTAAAGATTTTGTATTTCGATTGATTTGGTTTCTTCTTTATTTCGATTGAGTTGGTTTCTTCTTTATTTTCAGGGTGAACAATGTAATTTTTGGATCATGAAGCTAGAACGGGCGAAGATCGACGATTGAGTTCCATGGAGATGTAGAGAGTTTATCAGATCGTAGCTTCTCTTTGAATGAGATTTCTATTAGCATTTTATCATTTTTATTTCTTTTAACTACTATTTAATTATTTTTTATTTCTTTTTATCTTACTAATCCCTTAAAGACGAAAATACCCTTAAGTAATTTCTATTAATCGGTTAAAATTTGAGAGAAGATATAAAAAGAACCGAAAATGACAGATTTTACAAAAATTAGGAACCAAAATGACACATTGTAAAGTATAAGCACCAACAGTGAAACTTAGGTATAGTTTGAGAATCAAATTTGCCGTCTACTCTATATAAATTATGAATTGTCTAAAAAGTTATTTAATGGTATATAGGATCTTCACTATAATCCCAGCCAATATTTTACTAACATGAGGAGATGGACCATTTATAGATACAGATGACTGTTCATCATGTTCCCAACTTTTTTTTACGTAAGAGCTACTTTGATGACGCCACATGTCCCGAGTTTTTAATCGCACATTCGAACTTTCTGTTAGACAAATGAGTACTGTAATGGCAAAACTCTACTTAATTTCATCTCGACACGTCCTTTCCGAATCTATGATTCATTTCGATAGCATACCCTTAATTAATTCTAGTATTTGCTTTGAATATTATATTCCCTCGATTTATAATTTGATAGCATTCCCTTAATTATTCATGCCAAGTTTAATCAATGCATGTTTGCATCAAATCCAAAGTAAAACATAGATAATTATACAATTTATTTGTATTACGGTAATTGCAAAACATATTTACAAAAGATATTAATTTACTTAACAACCTTAAAATCCGAAACAAACCATAAAAATTTACAAATCACTTTTTCTGGTGATTAATGAGCTTTTCTCTCCTGACCATCAGGAAAGCCCATATAGTAATTACACTGACCAAGCACTCGTAAGAAATCTCTCTCCTCTCTCTAACTTCTACAAAACCCTAATACTCAACCAGCCGCCTCCGTCTCCAACCTTCCTCCTCCCCCTCCTCCCTTAGCGGAGGTTGGGGGAGCTCTCTTTTTCTTCTTTGTTCTCTGTTTTTAGTTTTAAAAAAATAAATAATTGTGGGTGTCACCACCACCGCCTCCCAGTGCTCGCCGGCCGCCACCACCTCTCTGAGCGATGGCCGCCACCACCTCCCAGATCTCGCCGGCTGCCACAACCATCTAAGGCTTGGTGCTGTGGAAGGGGGCAAAAAGGTCCGAACATGGGGGCTCCCGCGACGGTGTTGCCCTCAGGTGACTTGGCTTCGGTTGTCAACGCCAAGTCGCTTTGTCTCCGTCTTCGTTCGATCTACCGGTCGCCGCGCACCACCTGGCGATGGCGTCACCCCTTCTTCCGCCCGGCCAGTTTGGTCGTGGCGTGTTTCTCCTCGGGGGAGTTTCTCCTTTATGGAGTTTCTCCCCTTTGTAGGTGTTTTTCTCTCCTTGTGGGAGCCTTTCCCTCTCCTCGTGGGAGTGTTTCTTCTCCCCTAGTGGAGTTTCCTTCTGGGCTTTCTTTTCTCTTTTGGGACTTTGAGAATGGACATCATGCTATCACTGGTGTTTTACGCAATAGAAATGATCGAATATGTTGTAATATTTTGATTATTTGCTCTATTGTAATTTTTGTCCAATTGGATGCTTGAAATGATATCCTCCTTTCAAAAAGCACTCGTACGACACAAAGCCGAAAAAGAAAAAATAATTATGCGTCATAACATCTCCTCGAAGATACCGACACCATCAGAAAAACCTCAAGCAGCAGATGGGGCGGCGACGAAGTGAACCACGCCGGCCTCCGTGACCGCCGCTGTTGGATAAGCTCAATCAGAAGAAAACAAAAGAAAAAGAAAAATAAAAATAATAGAACAATAAGTAAAAAAGAAACCGCACCAAATATTTGAAGAATCTAACACAGCAGTAGAAAGAAGAAAAAATGTGAAGAAGACAACAAAGTTGAAGAAACAGCCGAGCAGCCAACGAATTCTAAGAGTTGAATAAAAGATCACGCGTGATAGCTATAATATTTAATTATTGTCAAGTGGAGATGTTATTATATACTATAAATAGGTATGTGTACGTGGGTGTTAAAAGTGTGGGGAGTGAGCTGTGCGTGAGTGGGCAAGTAAAGAAAAGGAAAAGGCACAAAGTGCCTTGTGAGTGAGAGAAAAAGGAGAAACATAAAAAGAGTTTGTGAGTTTGCATGTAATAGAGTGGAAAGGCACACGTTGTCTTATCATATTTGTATCAGAAATTTAGAAAAAATAAATTTCTTCCTCTGTTATAAATATTGTTCTCCTCTAACACGACAAACATTCGATCCTCTACACATTTATAAACAACAAAATGATATCAGAGCCGATGGTGTCAAAAGAGTCGAAGGTGTTAACGGAGTCGACAGAGCCGATGATGTCGCCAGAGTCGATGGTGTCAATGGAGTCGAGGTGGATAGCAGATGTCCACATGTTAGTCCCGCAACTCACCGAGAATAACTACGCAAGGTGGAGCGTAGAAATGAAGGCTTTGCTTGAAGAGCAAGACTTATGGAAAATCGTCGAAGACGGAGATACCCGACCCGATACGACGGGGTATACAAGATCGCAACATAAGACATGGCGAGCTCCTTTCACACAAAATAATATCGCGATCCTCACCATCTACTATGCCATAGAAGGTACCTGTTGTAGCAGAGAGATAGGCGATATGAGAACAGCAAAGGAAGCCTGGGATCTGTTGGAGAAAGCGTATAAAGACGCTGATCACACCAACCAAGTTCGGCAACAAAATCAAGGCGAACTTGAGATGGCGAAAGAAGACGACGTTATCAAGTTTTCAAAGGACGAGTAGAAAATAGAAGACGACGGCAAACGTGAAGATGATGCCCTTGCCGTGTCGATAAAGCGTGATAGAGATTACGCTGAGGATCCAACATCGGTGGTGGAAAAAAAAAAGATGAATCACCGCCTATCGCCGAGAAGGAAAAAGAAGGCGGAGCGTCAAAGAAAGACGCCGATGAAGCCACAAAGAAGGAAGAAAAATCTTCAAAGTTCGAGGAGGCCGTAAAAGAAGAGAAAACGACCGAAGCAGTCGTTGAAGTGATAAAAGAAAATATCACGCGTGAAGTATCCACTATCACTCCACCAACGGAATCTCCCTACAAGGAGGAGTTCTCAAAGCTCGAGAAAGACGAGGCGTATGAGGAAGCGCCGCCACGACAACCACCTGAGAAAGTCGAGGAGATCGACGCGAAGACATCGAAAAATGCCGATGAGATGAAGAACGAGGTCGACGACGCCATGCACACGTCGTCGGACGAAAATAAAAATAGATTCCACGAGGCGAACGTAAAAGCTATTAAGACACACGGCGGTGAGGCTGTTGAAGAAGCCGTACGAGGAGAGGCGCATGAGCACGATGAGATGAACGCGCATGCAGCCACGACGGAGGCCATGCGACATGTTGTCGGTAAAGTCACGACACAGAAGACTGGAGAACCTACGGAGGCCAGTCCTAACGAGAAAGAACGCGTTAACAAAGAAAAAGCACGCTAGAAAGAAAAGGAGGTGAAAGAATGGATCGAGGCAAGGAACAACCTCGAGAAATATATGAACAACTTGAAAAATCGAAGCAACGACAAGTACAAGCTTGCCGGAAAATTGAAGACGGAAGAGAAGGACGAGATCTCGACGATAGTTGAGCTGGTGAAAGATAACTCGATTACGAAAGAAGAAGTGGCGGATGACATGAAGGAGACCTTCGAGATGCTGACGAAGGCCAAGCCACCGGAGGTGAAATATCTGGTCGCCAAACCGAAGAACCTTGAGTACGACAAAATTCACAGAAAAATTGCGGAGGAGGTAACATATAAATTCGAAAATGTGTTCGTAAAAAATGATGCGGAGCAGTACAAAATTATCTTAATAGAGGTGGTAAATAAGGAGCTTGTTAAGAAGCGCAAAGAAGCCGACAATCCCATTTTTAACGACGAGCCGACGAGCCTGACGGGCTACGTCCCGAAGATGGAGGAAAAATATTATTATATTTATTACAGCACCGACGGAAGCGAAAAGGCTATAGATAGCTCTCTACACTTCGAAAGCTCGATGAAGAAGCGCTATGAAGTTTTGCATGCGGTTGATGCGATCGACGAATATGCAGTTGTGCAGTTGAAAGAATACGATAAAAGGAAGTTGATTTTCATCACTAAAGAGCAGATGAAGCTAGA
Organism: Craterostigma plantagineum; assembly: GCA_027422505.1. Taxonomy (NCBI): domain Eukaryota; kingdom Viridiplantae; phylum Streptophyta; class Magnoliopsida; order Lamiales; family Linderniaceae; genus Craterostigma; species Craterostigma plantagineum. Next base: position 133,985 of record JAPQWV010000179.1, read on the forward strand.
CGACGAAACTAAGGGAATAGAAGAGATGGTCGTCTACGATAAGGTCGCCGACTCACCAAGCTTTCTGGTAACTGACGAGTATGGCTGGAAAACAAAAGTGGAGATAATTACGAAGTCAATTAAAGATGCCAAATTGCGAGCCACGACATACGACAGACGAAAAAGAATTAAGTTTAAGGAGAATTGAAAGACCGAAAAAAGATTGAGCTTAAGGGGGGAATTTGTTGGATAAGCTCCATCAGAAGAAAACAAAAGAAAAAGAAAAATAAAAATAATAGAACAATAAGTAAAATAGAAACCGCACCAAATATTTGAAGAATCTAACACAGCAGTCGAAAGAAGAAAAAATGTGAAGAAGACAACAAAGTTGAAGAAACAGCCGAGCAGCCAACGAATTCTAAGAGTTGAATAAAAGATCACGCGTGATAGCTATAATATTTAATTATTGTCAAGTGGAGATGTTATTATATACTATAAATAGGTATGTGTACGTGGGTGTTAAAAGTGTGGGGAGTGAGCTGTGCGTGAGTGGGCAAGTAAAGAATAGGAAAAGGCACAAAGTGCCATATGAGTGAGAGAAAAATGAGAAACATAAAAAGAGTTTGTGAGTTTGCATGTAATAGAGTGGAAAGGCACACGTTGTCTTATCATATTTGTATCAGAAATTCAGAAAAAATAAATTTCTTCCTCTGTTATAAATATTGTTCTCCACTCACACGACAAACATTCGATCCTCTATACATTTATAAACAACAGCCGCGGTGATCCCAACGTCGTCAAACGCGCCGCCGCCGTAATCCAACGTCACGTCGTCGTAAATATCCCACTACTTCTTGACCAACTCCTTGATATCTTCTCTCTGCATATACTCTTCCTCGCCGGTGTACCTCCACGGCTTGGAAACCGCCGCACAGTAGTGCACCACCTTCACCTCCTCGAGCTTCACGTTTTCAGGGGGGGCGCCATAGCATCGCCAAGACCAAGTTGAAGTAGTTGGTATTGGCCTGTAAATGTCCTTGAAGAACATATTCAAGAAATCCTGAAAAAAAAAAAAGAAGAAAAAATCGTAACTTTATGGGGGCGACCAACCCATTATCCAATGTAACATGTAATAACTCCGTAGATTTGAGTTTATCACCTGCTCGGCAAATGGAGTGGGAGGTGTGATTTTGAGAGTGTGTAAGAGATCGTGGTAAGTAGGCAAACTCGGTTCGTACACGAACATGCCGGCGTTGAAGTAGAGCGGTGGTTTCGGGCCCAACTCTTCTGGCCAACGGACATTATTCGGGCTTTGCTGACAGTAGCCGATCTTATACTGCGGCGTATGGTGGCTCCACGTCTTCTCGCAGAAGCAATCCATGACGGCGTAGAAATGACCGTTTGGAAGGTCGATCAAGTGATCTATGTTGTCGTAGACTTGTATGTCTCCGTCCAAGTATATCATCTTACTGTACTCCACGAACTGCACCGCCGAGAAAGAAAAACAAAAGAATCTTCCAGTAAATCAAATCAAAGAGTGAATTCTTGCGAAGATCGTGTCCATTTATTACTTTACCTCCCATATTCGAAGCTTGGAGTAGTTGATGACGTAATAAGCCATGGCGAACTGGGTCTGGTTTTCCGGCGGGTAGACGGGCTCGATCTCACGGACGATGCAGCCCTGCGCCACCAGCATGCGGCGGTGCTCGGCGGGGACGTCGGGGAGAACGGCCACGACCAGCGGGTAGATGGTGTTGGATTTCCTCAGGCCTTTGGCTAGGCTGATCACTCCCTTTACGTAGTCTCCGGCGCCGGCTAAGAAGGTGACGTAGGCACGGCTGGGCAGGCTGCCCGCTTTCGCTAGCTGCCCGGCGCGGTTGAGGTTGGTGGAGTTCATGATCTCAGGTGCCATTTTTTTACAAAAGATTGTTTTTTAAGCTTTGATTACTGCTTTTTGTATGAAAGCTCTGGTTTGAGAATTTGGAGACAGAAAGCGCTTGTGTGGTTTATATAGAATTTGGGGGAGGAGAAATACGAAGATTAAATCGTATAAAATAATATAAATTAAGAGATATGTTGCATCGAAAGTGGCAGAGTTTTACTGTGAGAGAGAGAGAGGGTTTGGCCTTCTGACTGAAATTTGGTAGTAGTAAGTCCGAAAACGACGTCGTATCTTGGGTTGACGTGTCTGATCTCGTGGGATTTAATGACTTCGTCAAGAAAGATGAAGTAATTTGGTGAATTTACTTTTTTTTTATTTGGAATGAATCGGAGCCCTACGATCACGATCGGACGGTACATCGCAGCTGTTGGGAAACTTCGTGAAGATAAGATGGCGGTTGATATTGATACGAGTAATCTAAAAGAATCTTGTCTTGAATAAATTAAAGTCAGTATTACTAGTTTCGACGGTGAAAAAATTCTAATATTATATATTAATCAAGGATTTTAAGAGAAAATCTTCTAGTTTTCCGCATCAAAACGTTATCCGAAGGTTAATTTAATAATGGGGAATTCCATATGGTGACCCTATGTTTAAGACTTTTCCGATTGGTGTCCATAGTTATTTTGGGTTCCGCTGGATACCCATGTATTTGGTATTGCAAATCATAGTCCCGTAACCCTGCATCATCAAAATCGACATTTTTTTGTTTTTTCTCCGTTAGGCCTTCCTCAATGCTAAACCCAAAAACTTAAGTTTTTTGTGTGCCACGTCAGCGCCACCTCAAAAGTAAAAAACTTCTACCTCCAAAACAGAATTTCTCCCCAACCACAAAACCCAAAAAGTAGGTTTTTTGGGACTCTCTTTAATTTCATTTAATTTTATTTGATCAACCAATTTTATTTATCTAATTTTCGAAATAATTTATAAATAATTATAATTCATATTTTTTAACTTTTCATATTTAATAAAAAAATTCGTTACATATAAAAAATATTATTTATTTATTTGAAATATACAATAAATAAGTTTTAACACATTGAAATTTTATTCGTAAAAATAAAAAATTAAAAACAAATATTAATATAGGATAAAGTAAAAAAAACAATCACATCACATAATGTATTATTTATATATTAATTTTATTTCCAATATCTATTTTTTCATATTCTTTTATAAATATATATTAAAAGTTGACCCACACCAAAAAAACCCAGGTTTATTCTACTAAACCTCTCAAAAAACCTACAACATATCACAATGCAAAAAACCTCTATTTTACAGGTTTTTTCTCTCTCCTACTCATCAAAAAACCTAGCATTGAGGAAGGCCTTAGTGGGAACGAAAATTGGAGAAAAGACATAAATATCCTCAATCGATAATGAACAACAAATTGCGACGGAGCTTGCGACGGAAATCCGTCGCGAAAAGAAAAATATAAAAAATTAAATAAACAGATTCAGGTAATGAAACTCCGTCGTCTTCTTCGTCGCCCCTATTGATGCGCTGATTGCTCCTACGCGCCTCACAGCTCCCTCGCCCTCGTTAGCTCGGCCGATCCCAGAACCTCTGTCGTTCGCCGCCGCCCCAATTGCTGCGCTACCGTCGTCTGGTCGGCCAACAGAGTATCGCCCGTCACCAACAAACACCTTCACCTTCGACGACAAGGGAAACGCCTTTCTACAGAGCGGCGCCGCCACGATCTGGTCCTCAGACACCGGCCATAGTCTGTCACCTCCATGGAGCTCTGGGATTCCGGCAACCTCGTCCTCGTCGGAAAAGATCGAACCCCAATTTGGGAAAGCTTCGCCTATCCCACCGTTACCCTCCTCTCCAATCAGAGATTCAAAAAAGGGATGAAGCTCATCAGAGATTTGGGCAAAGCACTGTAGAAGGGGAAAGAAGGCATGGAAGCATCCATGGAGGTAACGGTAGTGACTGAGAGATGACAGAAGTTGAACGAAGAAGATGACCGCAAATTTATTTTTTTTCCCTAGTTTTTTCTTTAGCGACGGATATTCCGCCGCTAAAAGTCTTTTTTTTTCTGTGTATTTATTTTTAAAATTTTTCCTTTTACCGACGCAAATTCCGTCGCAATAGTTGTTTAGTATCGACTATAAGGTTATTTTTGTCTTTTCTGCAATTTCTATCCCCACTAACGGAGAAAACAAAAAAAAATGTCAATTTTGAGTATGCAGTTAGGGATGGCAGTGGGGCGGGGATTCCCCGTCCCCGCGGGGATCCGCCGAAAGGGGCGGGGAATCCCCGAGTTTTTATCCCCGCGGGGCGGGGGCGGGGACTGATTTTTCCCCGCGGGGATCCCCGCCCCGTTCCCCGCCCCGCCCCGAACCTATATTATATATTAAAATATATATACTTTTTAATTATAATTTGAATAATAATAAAATAATATCAAAATATAGATTAAATAATATTAAAATAATACAAATAAGATTTAAAAATTATAATTTATATAATATTTATAACAAAAAATATCCAAATTTATATATTATATTAAAAATATTATATTTTTTTAAAAAATATGAATCCCCGTGGGGAATCCCCGCCCCGCGGGGATCCGGCGGGGATGGGGACGGGGACAGTTCTGTCCCCGAATGCATCGCGGGGACGGGGACGGGGATTGGATCCCCGCCCCGAACCCGCCCCGTTGACAACCCTATATGCAGTGTTACGGGACTGTGATTTGCAATATCACAGGGGTACCTAGCGGAACCCAAAATAATTATGGGCACCAACCGAAAAAGTCTTGAACACAGGGGCACCATGCAGAATTCCCCTTTAATAATTAAGACGAGAAATATGTGTGATTGCATAACAAGTGTAGTCCTACTTTGCTAGTAATGCCTAGAGCTGTTAAAAAAGCCCAAAGCCCGCGGGCTGCAAAATTTTAGGACCGCCAGAAGGCGGGCCTGGGCGGGCAAGCCCGCGCGGGCCACGAGCTTGGGCGGGGCGGGCCTGGCGGGCCACGGGCAGGCCCGCCATAATAAAAAAAATTAATTTTTTTATATTATTTAATATATCTATAAATAACTTATATAGATTTTTTATATTTTGTAATTATAATTTTAATTGGAATTAACTTTAGTTGAGTTTAATAAATAAATAAATTATTATTAAATAGTTAGGATTAAATTACAAGTACTTTCCAAATAAAAATCTTCTTTTTTTTATTTTTTTTATTTTTTCCTCTTTTTCTTTAATTTTTTTCTCTTTAATTTTTTTTAATTTCTAGCGGGCTAAGCCCGCCAGGCCCGCTGCCCGCCCAAGGGGCGGGGCGGGCCTCCCTTTCTCTGGCCCGCCAGAAGGCGGGCTTTGGCGGGTAACGGGCCGGCCCGCCCCGCCGCCCGTTTGACAGCTCTAGTAATGCCCTCGGCTCGTGGGTCCCACATCATCCCATAATATATGGAGATGCCACATGTCATCTGTTGAATGAGCCAACACAATATTTCTCCTTTAGTCGGCGGCCAAAATTGACCCTAAAAAATATTATTAAATTTGAATCAAAAGAGAGATTACTGCAAATAAAAAGAGTCATCAGTAGATCGGTGGCCACCCTTCATTAAATCCCACATGTTTAAGGGTATTTCCATTAGATGCTATGCTATCCCATACTTTTTTTCTTCTTCTACTTTATTATCCAAAATGAAAAGAGATCAAATCACTAAAACAACAATCTATCGTGTGAACTTGGAATCCTTCAATTGATGAGTCACGACGTGGAGATTAGATATTGAGATGACAGCTTATCCATGAAAATATTGAAGAAAAGTTAGTTGGATTCGATCTTGGGATAAGCCCAAAACTCACATCGGATGACAATTTGAATATATTGATAATACATGGGAAGAGAAGAATAACAAAAGCGATAGTGTCTCTGGTCAAAGAAGGAAAAACCAAGTTGCCAAACTTCCCAACCTTATACTATAGTCGAAGAGAAAGAAAAACATAAGATAATAAGCTACGGTTATAAAATTTGCAATTTGCATTCCTATCTTTTACTACAAGTGGCAATTGTGATGGATTAGGTGAGATTAGAAGCAAAATTGGCCCCAGATTCGTGACGTCAACATGTTCTAATCTTTTCGATTGGTAGGCGAGGTGTCAAGAAGATTAAGTGACAGAGACACTTCTTAACAGCTTCCTAGTTTCGATAATATTAACGGCTCTTCTTATCGACTTGGGTTAGTTGATTTTATGATACAAGTACAAAAGAAAAAAAACACAATTTGTTGTCTGCATTTACTTCGTTGATTCTGTTCGTATCCTTCTTCTTCTTCCTTCTATTTTCTGTACTTCAATTTATGTTGGCGTGGGCAGCGGACCCGGTCGAGTAACACAGCGACTAATATTTGAGCAATTAAAGATAAAAGTGTGGACACCGAGATTTAACGTGGAAAACAAATCGGAGTAAAAACCACAGGCAAAGAAGGAGAATTCACTATAGGAGAAATATAGGAGTTACAACCTCTCGTACTACAAAGGAGAAAACCCTCAATATCTCTCTTTATAGTCGGAGAAAATACTCGTCAAACTCTCTATTATTTTCCCTCTATTTTTCCTCCCTCACACTGATCCCTCTTTGGATTTCTTATATGGGATGCATTATATGTCTGTGGGATTGTCTATTTATAGGCAAAAGCTGATAGTATGAACAATAATAAAAGTCATTAGCCTACCATGAAGAATACGGCGCCGAGTTGTTATAATTTTTCCATCATGTGTTCCTTTTGACCATTCAACCCACATGTGGGTTTATTATTATGTCGACAATTTATTACTGCGATGATTGTTCATACAGATATCTAGCATAGGACATCCGCATACGATCTCAAAAAAAGATATATTGTTTTTAATCTTCAAACTCACATGTAATAAACACAACTAATAAACTCCAACCAACTTGACAGCAGCTAACTTCTTACCACTTCAAATTACTCGTGCCGGAGCCAAAGTCAACGTCGAGCCGAGCACTAGGAACCGCGACCAACTGCACTGCCCGAGGAGCCGTGAGCCCAAACGAGTCGCCCATATCGAGCCCGCTCGGCTCGGTCCCATCTGGCAATTCCCATCTAAAACTATGACAAAGGTGAGCCACGGTGAGCTCCAACGCATAGATCCCTAACCCCATTCCCGGGCACGACCTACGTGTTGGGGTTGAGCGGTAATATTTAATTCCGGGCCCGCGGGTAGTTGTATTTGGACCCCGCGATAATTTATCGGGATATAAATTAAAGTCGTAATGACACCAAGAGAACACCGAGATTTTACGTGGTTCGGCCAATACCGCCTACATCCACGGAGAGACAGTAGTTTTACTATATTTGATAATATTACACCGTACAAAATAACGCTCGTGTTTAAACCCAAACCCGAGACCCCTTATCCACCCGGGTAATGTTTTTGTACTCACTCTCAATTACCCAGTAAAACTACACCCGCTCTTACCTAGAGCTGTCAAAATGGCGGGCCGGGCCGGGTTGGCCCGCCGCCCGCCAAAGCCCGCCACTTGGCGGGGCGGGGCGGGCCTAAAAAATCAGGGACCGGCCCGCCCCGCGGCGGGCCGCGGGCCAGGCGGGCCAGGCCCCCCCGCATATAAAAAATATTTATTTTTTTGTATTTTCATTTTATAATTTAATTTATTAATTAGTTTTAGTTAATTAAGGTATTTAATAATAAATTATGGATAAATAATGTATTAATTATAATACATATGTTATTAATCATTGTATAATTAAGGAATCATTAACTATTAAATTAATATATTTAAACATAATATATGATATAAAATATATATATAATTTATTTAAACTGGCGGGCTGGCCCGTGCCCCGCCCCGCCAAGCCCGCGGCCCGCACGGGCTGGCTCGTTTAGGCCCGCCTCTGGGCGGGCCTAAAATATCCCAGCCCAGCCCGCCCTTTCTGGGGGGCGGGGCGGGCTGGCCCGCGGGCCACGGGCCCATTTGACAGCTCTACTCTTACCCTTATCCACCCGGACAAGAGTTTCTTTTTTTTTTTTCTTTTCTTTCTCATTTTCTCTCTCTCTCACTCCACCCCTCTCTCTCTCTCCTCTCTCTCTCTCGTTGGGGTTTGGGGTGGTCTACAAAAGCTTTCATCCCCTTTTATAGTTTAAAGCCATGGGTAGATGCCAAATCTCATGCCCTCATTGCTTACCTCATTAGAAGAAAAAATCAAACTGATTTCCTCCAATTCTCACATGCGTGAGTATAGGTTGAAAAGTCAACAATTCTCCCCTCTTTTCAACATCTGTGCCTTCTTTAGAGAGCACTCCAGTGAACCCGAGAATGAGAGTAACCCGTTCGTAAATATCGCGAACATCCATTGGCTTTCCTTGTAGCACCTACACATAATCCGAATCAAGAATTTCGATCCTACCCTACTTGATTCATTCAACGGCCAATCTTATGTGCAGCTATGTTGAACCAACTCGACCCGTTGATTCCCGAAGAGGGACTTCGATGCAACCCCTTCTCCAGCAGGATTTTTCTTCTCACCATCGTCTGCTTTTATACCACGCTAGCGATTTTCGTGATCCCATCGAAGTCTGAGTATTATATATCATACTCACATCCAGACGATACAAATCTTTGCACTCTTCTCCCTCTGGTAGGACCATTTCCGCCAATGTGTGATTTTCCAGACTCCCCTTGCTATGAAACCCCATAGCCCTGGAATCTGACCGACTCGAGAATATTAAATTCTACGCAACTTTGGGACAACGTCACACCACCCAAAATGGGCACCGCTCCACCAACCATTTTGATCTTCCCCGTTCCAACACACCGAACAACACAACGATATCCACGGCCCATGAGATCGAAAAACCGTTCGCATTTTCCGAAACGCATCAAAATATTCTTTTGGAGCAAACTCAAATTTAATATCCTTCTTCATGAGAACGAGCGCCATCATTAGAGACTGTGAGAACGTCTCTAAGATAAACCGTGTGCTACCTCCATTGTGGAATTTTCCTAGCCGCTTGTCCTTCTTCCGCCAAGTCGGATACTTTCTCCTGATGTGTCCCGGCTCACCACATTTGTAGCATCACATGCCCTTCCCGCCACCTGGATTTGGACCTGCTGCTGTCTCCAAATCCCCTAGCGTGTCACCTTCCTCTACGACTCTCTCCGTGTATAGCCAACGCCCGACTATCACCATAATTTGACCGCCTTCTCTTTTCATGCTCCAAAAAGAGTTGACTCCACCATCCACCGTTTGCGTCGTCTCGTACCGGATGGTTGTGATCAAATTATCACCCGAATCAGGAAGCGAGGTAAGAAGTAAAAGGGCCTTACTTCTTCCTCTTTCGACACATCTTGACCCCAAAATTCCCGTCATTTACTCCGACTTTTCCTCGTCTCCCATCAAAACTTATCACCCAGCCTTGACAAACGAGAACATCCTTCACTCTTCTCTGCCGCAGAGTGAAACCTCCCGCACCAGCACATTGTCGCACTTTGCTGTCATCCGTCGCTATTATCCATGCAGAGATTCAACAGCCCAGCCCAAATAGTACTGATCAAATAATTCCAAGGAAAGGCTAGCGACCTGCTTCACAGCACTATTGCCATAACTCGCCAAAACTCCACCGCCGCACAAGCTCCGCCCGACACCGAGCATAACATCAACGATAACCATCTTGTACCATCATTTTTTTTCAGTACAAGGCACCACCTCGTTGAACCTCGCTCTGACACTAGCTCCCCCCAATCGACGATCCCTTCTGATATCTTTTCTGATGTGGAAGATCAGAGACAGCTGCAACCACAGAGCATACTCAGAATACCAGCAGGGTTTGGATCTGATACCACTTGTTGGGGTTGAGCGGTAATATTTAATTCCGGGCCAGCGAGTAGTTGTATTTGGACCCCACGACAATTTATCGGGATATTAATTAAAGTCGTAATGACACCAAGAGAACACCGAGATTTTACGTGGTTCGGCCAATACCGCCTACATCCACGGAGAGACAATAGTTTTACTATATTTGATAATATTACACCGTACAAAATAACGCTCGTGTTTAAACCCAAACCCGAGACCCCTTACCCAACCGGATAATGTTTTTGTACCCACTCTCAATTATCCAGTAAAACTACACCCGCTCTTACCCTTATCCACCCGGACAAGATTTTCTTTTTTCTTTTCTTTTCTTTCTCATTTTCTCTCTCTCTCACTCCACCCCCCTCTCTCTCTCTCCTCTCTCTCTCTCTCTCTCTCTCTCTCTCTCTCTCTCTCTCTCTCTCTCTCTCTCTCTCTCTCTCTCTCTCTCTCTCTCTCTCTCTCTCTCTCTCTCTCGTTGGGGTTTGGGGTGGTCTACAACTGAAGCTTTCATCCCCTTTTATAGTTTAAAGCCATGGGTAGATGCCAAATCTCATGCCCTCATTGCTTACCTCATTAGAAGAAAAGATCAAACTAGGGGTGTTCAAAATAACCGGAAAACCGAAAAAACCGACCGAACCGTAAAGAACCGAACCGAAAAAACCGGAACCGAAAGAAACCGAACCGAATTGTAAAAAACCGAACCGAACCAAATTAAAATGGTTCGGATATCGGATTAAGCATATGTAAAACCGAAAAAACCGAAAAACCGAATTGGAATTATCATACTACATTAAAAATAGAAAAATATCAAAAATCATTTGTTTTTCTCCCATAAGATAAACAAAACAGTAAATATAATTTCATTGGTATGCGTTTTTCCATTTTTAGGTGATGTTCCTCATTAATCAAATACTATTTTTCTCCCACATAGTATATTGAGATGAATGTTTTTATATTTTGGTTAGAATTTGTTCAATTTTCATGTTTTTTTCGGACCTTTGAATTATTTGCTATATGTCACGTTTCGTATATCTTCTTTGTTTTTTAATACCATAAATTGTTTTGTAATTTCAGCTTCATAATATTTTTTTGATATTAAATTCCTAACCGAAAAATCGAACCGAAAAAACCGAACCGAATTATTAAAAAACCGAACCGAACCAAATTAAAACGGTTCGGATATCGGATTAAGCATACGCAAAACCGAAAACCGAAAAACCGAACCGAATTTTGAAAAAAACGAACCGAACCGACCGATGAACACCCCTAGATCAAACTGATTTCCTCCAATTCTCACATGCGTGAGTATAGGTTGAAAAGTCAACACTACGACCCGATCCAAACGGAATGTACTCGAAATCCATCCCCTTGAAATCGGGCGCACCGCGAGCCATAACCTGGACGGGTCGAACCGTTCGGGCTCGGGCCAAGTTGATGGGTCCCGTCCGATGGCCCACGCGTTGACCATTACCCGAGACTTAGCCGGGATTCTGTAGCCCTTGACCAGTGTCTCGGCAGAGGTCTCGTGGCGGAGGTCTCGTTTAGGAGGAGAGGGATGGGCGGGTGGAGCCTTAGGGTCTCTTTGATGATGCATTTGAGGTATGTGGACCGTTCGGTCGAGCCCGACGACTCGGGCGAGCTCGTCTTGGAGCTCGGTTAGGTGTTCCTGGCTCTTGAGGAGCTCGGCCATGGCCCACTCGATGGCTGAGGCTACCGTCTCGGTCCCGCCGGCCGCCGAACATAACATCCTTGTGTACGTCATACAAAGAAAAGAATATCAGATAAAAAGTAAATTTATTCATGAAGAAAGGCGTAATTATTGTATTGTCTTGTAATATATGGTGGCGGCATTATAGGTATAGGACAACAAATTTAAGGTGTGACATGTCCGAAATATAACTCTTAAATGAAGCAATTTAAGGATTAATATGCTCGAACCTGGAATATTGACCCGAAATAGGACAAATACGCTCGCATTGCTGGCATTAGATGTACAAATAAATTTCAAAATTTAGCAATTTTGGGACAATGTCTAATATTTCGAGGTCTAATATCCCTAAATTTGTTTCGAAATTACTCTTGGTATAATATCACTTCCTAAATTTTCGGTCAATTATACCCCATAAATTAGATGATTGAAAAAAATAATGAATCCACTCTTCGTCTTCGCCGCATCATTTTCACCACTGTAAAACTCCATAAGCCCATCAACCATATCACCGTCATCCTCATCATCACTATTGAGATTGAGGGTTCCAACCTAAAATCAATTGGTGATAGGTGGAGAGACCTCTTTAATTATACACGGAGTCGGGTGATAAATTTTTCCCGATGTGGGATAGAGATTCTCAACACGCCCCCTCACGTGTGGCATGATTCAAAGCCTAACACGTGGACATATGAAATCGGCTGACGGTGAGTGAAATATGCGCGATAACACGCAGATCGAACCCGCTCTGATACCATATTGAAATTGAGGGTTCCAACCTAAAACCAATTGGTGATAGGTGGAGAGGCCTCTTTAATTATATACGGAGTCGGGTGATATATTTTTCCCAACGTGGTATGGAGATTCTCAACAATCACCACCCTTCATATTATTATTATTATTATTCAATCTCTTCTCAATATGATCGTCGATGATCCTATCGATAAACCCGTCGAGGGACCCACGGGCTTTCTCGAGCTTCTTCTGAAATTCATTACCGTGAATCCAACCCAGCCAAGGTACGAAATCTGCAACGTTAAAAGCGCCGAAAAGCTTGGAAAACTCTTGCATGATCTTCACGAACTCTCCCTGTCCCTCTTGTGACATGGATCCAAACGCAGCCGTGTAAGTAATGTTCTTCGTCAATCCAAGGGCTATTTCGCCGACGTTGATTGGGCTTCCCACCATAGAGTTTATTTCTTTGATGAGAGAATCGATCTCTTGGCGAACTGAAGCCCAAGATTCTGCCCTTCTTCGGCTGAAGTTTTTAGTGACGCAAATCTTTCTCATCTGACGCCAAAAGGGTCCGTAATGGGCGAAGGCCATATCTGCTCTATCGTAGGTTAGGTAGGCCGTGGCTATATTTGCTGGGCGGTTAGAGAATACGTTGTCTTGGGCTTGGAGGACTTCCCTAGCCATCTCTGAAGTGGACACGGATATCATGTGTATGTTGTTTTATTTTTATATGTATATGTGAGGAGGAACGAAGTTATTTTTTTCCCTGTAATACTTATAGAAACTCACGTACAATGCTTTTTCTTTTTCTCTCCACCCTCACACTTTTCAAGACATCCCACGATGCTTTTATAGGATTAGGTACACACTACAAGCCAAATGCATAAAAACATATTATTCTAATTTTTCTCCTACGCGTGTTTTCTTAGCTTCCAACTTTGCTGCCCCTTTTCCTTCTTCTTTGGTGTGCGAATCTGTGATAAGAGATTTCATGGACTTTCTTGCCAACTATACGTCTTATGCGTGCTTTCTTCTTATTTTATTATTTTCCTTATTTTGCTTTGAGATTATATTCAACAAATTCCCCCCTTAATCTCAAAGCATTTCTGTCTTTCACCGCTCTTTAAATTTGACGCGCTTTCGTCTGTCGTACGTCGCGGCTCGCCACTTGCCGTCAATAAGCGTCTTCGAGCACTTTGCTTGAACGCTCAACATGTGCTTCCCAAACCAGATATTTCCATAAATCTGTTTTTCCTTAGTCCTAGTACTTTTCCAATATTCGTCCGACACATATCCTTGGTCGTACTCTTTCAACTGTCCGACTGTATATTCGTCGATCGCATCAACCGCATGCAAAATTTTGTAGCACTTCTTCATCGGGTTTTCGAAGTGTAGAGAGCTATCTATAGCCTTCTCACTTCCGTCGGTGCTGTAATAAATATAGTAATGTTTTTCCTCCATCTTCGGGACGTAGCCCGTCAGGCGCGTCGGCTCGTCGTAAGAATCGGGCATATCGAACTCTTCGTACTCATTCTCGTGGTTAACGAGCGCATCGCCTTTTCTGAATTTATTTACGACCTTCTCCAGAACCTTTACACGGTCTTTGTCGTGCCCAATATCCGCGGGTGTGTCGAGCTCAAGGTTCATCGATATGGCGATCGGATGTTTCGCCTCCGATGGCTTGGGCTTCGTCAGCTTCTCGAAAGTCTCCTTCACGATTACGTCAGTCGCCTCTTTGTTCGCGTGCTCATCGATCTTATACGTGCCCTCCTTCGGAACTTCTCTGCGAATTTGGTCGATCTCTTTTTCATTCATATTTTGGTTATCGCCAATCCGCTTAGGGACCTCCTTGGTCGACGTCTCGAACACGTCCTTCTCGTCCGGCTCTAATTTTTCGGCGAGTTTGTACTTGTTCTTGCTTCGATTTTTCAGGTCGTTCATATAGTCTTCAAGGCTGTCTCTCGCCTTGATCCATTGCTGCACCTCCTTTTCTTTCTGGCGCGTTTTAGCCTCGTTGAAGCGCTCCATCTCTTTAGGGCTGACCTCATTAGGTTCCCTGATTTTCTGTTTACCGACTTCTTCGCCAGTTTTTCGCATGGCCTCCGTTCTGGCTGCGCCGGTCGTCTCTTTCACGCCGCTCTCCTGGTTCTTTCCTTGCATGTCTTCGTCAGCATGCGTGGTTGTCTCTTCAACCGCCTCAACGCTTTTTTCGGACACTGTCTTTCGTGTCTCTACAGCTTTTACGTTCGCCTCGTGGAATCTATTTTTATTTTCGTCCGACGACGTGTGCATGGCGTCGTCGACCTCGTTCTTCATCTCATCGGCATTTTCCGATGTCTTCTCGTCGATCTCCTCGACTTTCTCAGGTGGTTGTCGTGGCGGCGTCTCTTCAATCGCCTCTTCTTTCTCGAGCTTTGCGGGCTCCTCCTCGTAGGAAGATTTCGTTGGTGGAGTGGTGATGGCAACTTTACGAGTGATATTTTCTTTTATCACTTCAATGGCTGCTTCAGCCTTTTTCACGGCCTTTTCGGCGTCTTTCTTTGACGCTCCGCCTTCTTTCTCCTTTTCGGCGATAAGCGGTGGTTCCTCTTTTTTCTTTTCATCCACCAGCTCAGCGTGATCTTTATCACGCTTACTCTCCACGTTACGAGCTACCTCTTCTCGTACGGGTTCGCCCTCAACGTCCTTCTCGTCCTCCTTCGTCGTCTCAAGCTCGCCCTGTTTTTGTGGCTGAACTTGATTGCTGCAAGCGTCTTTATACGCTTTCTCCAACAGATCCCAGGCTTCCTTGGCGTTTGTTGTTGCACCTATCACTCTAGCACCAGTAAATTCTACCGCTTTGCGGATGACGACGAGCGCAAGACTATTTTCTATGGCGGCGACTCGCAACGTCTTTCCTTGCGGCCTTGTATACCCCTTCGTATTGGGTGAATATCCATCTTCGACTATTTCCCATATGCCTTCTGATTTCAGTAGCGCTCTCGTCTCGGCGCTCCACCGTACGTAATTATTTTCGGTGAGTTTTGGCGGGAGTGGCATTCCAACACCTGGTAATTTCAGCATCACCACTGGCTCTGTCGGCTCCGTTGACACCATCAGCTCTGATACCATTTTGTTGTTTTATTTTTATATGTATATGTGAGGAGGAACGAAGTTATTTTTTTCCCTGTAATACTTATAGAAACTCACGTACAATGCTTTTTCTTTTTCTCTCCACCCTCACACTTTTCAAGACATCCCACGATGCTTTTATAGGATTAGGTACACACTACAAGCCAAATGCATAAAAACATATTATTCTAATTTTTCTCCTACGCGTGTTTTCTTAGCTTCCAACTTTGCTGCCCCTTTTCCTTCTTCTTTGGTGTGCGAATCTGTGATAAGAGATTTCATGGACTTTCTTGCCAACTATACGTCTTATGCGTGCTTTCTTCTTATTTTATTATTTTCCTTATTTTGCTTTGAGATTATATTCAACAGTGTACTTGTCCGATTTTGAGGTGGAAAAGTCCGCCGTACACCTTGGCTAGCTTTGCCAAGCCACGGTGGTTCAGTTGGCTCATGAGGTCCATGTTTCCGATCAAGGGAAGGCCCTTTGGCCCAGGCGGGAAATAGGGTTTTCTTTGAAGTTTGGTTAGGGAGATTGTGATGATGAGGAAGAGAAGGGTGGCTATGGCGGCGGAGGCTAATGTGAATAAGGGCATGTTTGGTTGGGCGGATAGGAGTTTGTGAAGGGCGTTGGTCATCGTATCTTCCATGGTTGTTTGACTTGTGATTATTGTGTTGGAGGAATTGAGATTTGATTTTGTTTTACGCAGTGGAATATGTGTTTGAGGTTTTTTGGAGATTGCTGTAATGATATTTAAGCGAGTCAACCTTCTTGGTAGGATGAAGATTTTCAATTAAAGGGAAAAAATCTCAATGGCTTTTAATTGTCTAATAAACACCATATGATTGTGTAGAGGTAATTAAAGGCAAATGGATTATCCAGAGGATAATCTATAATTATGCTTATATTTATGATGCGTTTGTCAATTTTATACATAAAAGGACTGCAATCTGGTTGTATGAATTTGCTAAATAATACTGTAAAAATTTCGTAAGTTGCTAAAATCCTTTTTTTCTAGGATCAAGGATTTTGATTTAGAAGGGTAAACAAATCATTGACTTTTAACGTCTAGTAAATATCATAATTAACTAATTCCATATATGAATATATTAAAATTTTCACCTGTAGGCTGTAATGTCGTTGGGAGTACGCCTAGCGAAGAAAACGGTTAAGACATATATATATTAAGCCAGTGATATTCTCTAATTTATCTAGCACTACTGTTGAGATCTCAGACATATGTACGTCTGCAATTGCGAAGATACTTCGTCCAATACATGACGAGTTATTAAGCTCGCAAAGTGGTCAATGAATTAAAAACCAGCAGCAACAATAGATAAATAAATAGGTGGCCTCTCGCTTCTCTCTTCCGCAAGAACCCTAATCTAAAAACAGAAAATCCTTCTCCCCTAACCTCCATAGTGAGGTTAGGGGAGTTCATCAGTTCTTTTTTCTTTTTTGCCGTTCTTTTTCTTGCTTTGCACTTGGTTTTTTAGTTTTCTTTATTCTCCCTTTATGGGAGCTTTAGTCTTCCTCAATGGAAGTTTTCTTACCCCTTTTTGGGGTCTTCTTCCCCGTAATGGGGTGTTTGTTCTCTCTCTTGAGAGACTTGAGTATCTTTGGTGAAGAGTCTTCATTCTCATTTGTGGGGGAAAAATTTTCACTTTGGATGTTCGGGATTTTGGTTCGCAATGTTCGTAGGTCTGACCAATAGAGGTTCTTTCACCATATCGAAGACAAAGCTATTCTCGAGTTCGCGCTCATCGTCGTTCGCCGAAAGTTGTAGTCTACGATATTTGTTTTTACTAGCCACCATCGATGTGGAGTTCTAAATCTAAGTGTTGTAGAAGTTCGAGTTTTGGTTGTGTTTGGTTGAATAGTTTTATGTTTGCGGTATTTTGCCTTGGTTGGATTATGTTGCTCTTGGTTGCTCCTTATGTCAGTATGTGGGACTTTGTCTTTACCGGTTGGTCATTGTCGCCGGAAAGACCCTTTGGGTTGTTTAACCCATGTAACTTTCTTTTGATGAATGAAACAGCTAGTTATCGTTGGAAAAAAAAAAAATTAAAAACCAGCAGGGAGTTTTCAGGTTGAAGAAGTACTATGTTGAACTTTAATGAAGTGATATATGTCATAAGTCAGTCTGTACTAGGTATCTATGTATGTTATTAACATGCAAGAGAAACTATTAACTATAGATATAGATGAAGTGACGATCCTCTAATGTTTTGCTTCAGATGAGTTATTTAATACAGATTATGAAGCCAACGTACTTATTTGTTGAGATTATTTGTTCACTGGGATATTAATTTCACTCCATTCAGTATATAAATCGAATCTCTTATTTCGAATGGAAACACTCAATTTAACATTTTCTATCGAGAAAGATTCAACGACATACACTTAAGATTATATAGGAACAAAGAGATTAGAACACGAAAAATAATGCGAAAAAGAGGCAAAATAAAGAACCTAGCATGGAAATGTATTATGTCTGAAGAACGAACTAGCTTAATATAATGGTCTAATCGAATTATTATATGATGATGCTATCTTATCATTTTTCATCACTATAATTTTGACCCGTGTCTTCGAGATGGTGTTTATGAACTCCATACACAGTTGTCATTTAGTTCGCCTTTTTGAATTTGTATTTACTAGATTGCTTTTGTAGCGTAACGTAAAATGTTGGAAATCTCGCAGACATACTGATGTACTTGTACGGACACGATCCCCTTTCCCCTAAAGATAATTCCAAATTAACATTATATCTCAAGGTGCTCAACAAAGAGAAAATAAACAAATAAAAAAACCCACAAAACCCAACAAAAGCAGTACAGTAACACCAATCACTTGAGCCATGAGCCCATTGATATGAATGAGCTCGTGACCAGTCACCAAGAAGAAGAAAGCAAAATGAAAAGAAGAAATTTGATAGAAGAGAATCTTACTGTTATTGAGAGTCCATCAATCAAAATGTTGAATACAGCTATATCTGATATTTATACACTGTTAAAGAGCTCAGCTAACTAACTATCAAATGCCACGTGTTCACATAAATAACAAGCTTCTATCTTCAGCTCAATATCTGCAGCTCAACATCCCCCTCAAGTTTGGTCCACCTGTTGAAATATATCAATTAGACCAAACTTGCATATTAAGAGCTGAAACCAGTCATTACCAAGACCTTTAGTTAACAAATCTGCTGGCTGTGATTCTCCTTCCAAATATTATGTCTTGATGATGTTTTTCTGAACCAAATCTCGTATCATGTGGCAATCTATTTCGATGTGCTTCGTGCGTTCGTGAAATACCGGATTTGTAGCAATGGTCATCGCAGACTTGCTGTCACTATAAACCATGATTGGTCCATTTATCTTCACTAATAATTCTTCTAGCAGCCCTTTTATCCAGACTAATTCACAGCTTACTGCGGCCATGGACCTATACTCTGCTTCACAAGATGATCGGACTATTGTCTTCTGCTTTTATGTCTTCCAAGAGATAAGAGAATCTCCTAGTTTCACTATAAAACCTGTCAGTGATCGCCTTGTCATCAAGCAAGATCCCCAGTCAGCGTCGCAAAAGGCTGTCAGTTTCAATTTACTAGTCTTGGATAGAAAAATACCCAATCCTGGTGTCGCTTTCAGATATCTTAGTATCCTGTGTGCTGCCTTCATATGTGATACCTTCGGCTTATGCATGAACTGAGAAAGGTGTTGAACTGCATAGCTTATGTCTGGCCTTGTCATCCCTAAGTATATGAGCTTGCAATAAGTCGCTGGAATTCCAGAGGTGATTGTAAAAGCTGATCATCTGAGTTGATCTGTAGATGTTGTTGAACTATCACGTGTGAAGGACTAAATGTCCCACATCGACAATAGCAAGTGGGTTTATAAGCTTGATGGGCCACTCCTCTTAATACCAAATGGTTTTAAGAAAGAACTCCATCAAGCTTATACCGGCACCCCTTCTCCGTGTGGCGCATGTGCGTGGGCCTCGTTAACGGATAAATTATCGGAGGCCCGGCCCGTATTTCTAACATGGTATCAGAGCGGGCAGAGATCCGACTCAATTAAGAAAAATATATATATGACGGGTTCGAAAAGAATGGCGTTCCCGTCCGATTAAAAAGAAATGGGCTCACACGTGAGGGGGGAGTGTTGAGATGATCACGTGTGGGTAAAAATAGTCCCATACCGACAGATACAAGAAAAATAAATTGGTATATAAGCTTGATGGGAAACACCTCTTAACACTAATTGGTTTTAAGAAGGAACCCCATCAAGCTTATACCGGGCACCGATCCTCCGTGTAGCGCATGTGCGTGGGCCTCGTTAACGGATAAATTACCGGAGGCCCGGCCCGTATTTCTAACAGATGTTGATCAAATTCATAGCTTGTCAGCTTCACATTGGAGTCTGTTGGTGTCTCTGCTGGTTTACAGCCTGTCATCCCTGTTTCCTTCAACAAATCAAGCACATATTTCCTTTGATTTATACAAAGGAAATATGAAAGTACCCAATGTTTCATATGAAAGCACAAATCAAGCACATGTTTCTACCGTGTTTCTCGCTACCTCAATTCCAAGAAAGTACCGTAGTTCCTCAAGATCTTTCATATGAAATGTCTATTGCAGGTGAGATTTCAGTGAGGAGATCATAACTTCATCATTCCCGGTGATGATTATATCATCAACATACACTAAAAGCATTACTATCTTGTTCTCAGCCTTTCTGATAAACAGAGAATAGTCATATTTCGACTGAGTGTACCCAATGCTTTTAACTGCCTCAGAAAATTTAGCGTTCCACTGCCTCGAAGCTTGCTTGAGGCCATAGAGTGACTTGAGTAATCTACAAACTTTAGTAGTCTGCCCTCCTTCCTCACTGGAATCAAAACCTGGTGGGATTGTCATATAAACCTCCTCTAATAAATCGCCTTGAAGAAAGGCATTCGTGACATCAAGCTGATGTAGATTCCAGCCATGAATAGCAGCCAAAGCCATTACAGTTTGCACTGTAACTATCTTCACAACAGGACTAAACGTCTGAGCCACTAGACGAGCCTTAAAGCGATCCACACTACCATCAGGTTTCAACTTGGTTTTGTATACCCAACGACAACCTATTGGTTTTTTATGAGGAGGCAAGTCCACAATTTTCCAAGTCTTGTTGATCTCTAATGCTCGAAGCTCTGCATCCATGGCAGACCTCCATCTATCATCCTTAATAGCCTCATAGTATGTAGCAGGCTCAGTAACAGAGGCAAGGGAACAAATAATTGCTTGTATGTGAAGGATAAATGGTCATATGAAACATGTAAAGAAATGGGATACAAAGTAGTATTAGCTGTCATGGTAGGACAGTGAAAATCATTGATCCATACAGGTTTTTTGGGAATTCTTGATGATTTACGAGGTACAAAAGAAATATTATCTGGATTAAGAGGAGAAGGAGGCATTGGAAAATTAGATGGGGCAGAAGATACCTGAGAATTTGATGGAGTAGAAGTTGGTGTCCCAGGAGATCCATGGCTAGCAGACTCGGGGGACAAAGGAGATGATGATAATGCGGGGGTAGAAGCATGTATGGTGCATTGATAAGGTAGAACAAGGTCATTAATAAAGAGCTCATTATCAGGAACAAGAGATAAATCTGTTTTTGGTGGCTCTGTTAAAGAAAATGGGAACATCTGCTCATAAAATTGCACATCTCGAGCTGCTATCAGTCTGTTGGTTGATAATTCTAATAACTTGTACCCTTTTTGAGTCAATGAATATCCCACAAATACACAAACTGTTGATCTAGATGTAAATTTATGACTTGGTGGAAGTACTTTTGCATAACATAAACAACCAAACACTTTTAGATGTCCCAAACTTGGAGGCTTATGAAAAAGTTTCTCAAAAGGAGTTTTTCCATCTAATAAGGGAGTAGGAATTCTATTAATCAGATACACGGCTGTAAGAACGCATTCTCCCCAAAATTTTAAAGGTATATGTGATTGAATCATGAGCGCTCTAGCTACATTCAAAATATGTCTATGCTTTCTTTCAACCACACCATTTTGTTGTGGTGTGTAAGCTATAGAGCTTTGATGAATCACTCCATGCTTTCGAAAAAAATCAGTGCATGATGACTTTAAAAAATCGAGAGCATTATCAGTTCTAATACACTTTATGCTTGTCTGAAATTGCGTATGCACATGAGCAAAAAGATCTTTTAATATTTCCAAAACATCAGTTTTATATTGCATCAAAAAGATCCAAGTAGCTTTCGAATAATCATCTAATATTGTCAAAAAATATCTATGATTCAAATATGTCGGTGTCCTATATGGACCCCATATATCAACATGTATGAGATCAAATGCATGCTTGCTGACATGATCACTACTTGAAAATGCACTTCTAGATTGTTTTGCCTTTGGACAGATTTCACAATGGAAATTGTTTAAATTTTTAACCGACTTTACTCCTGGCAGTGTCTTTATCTTGTGTACTGATGCATGTCCTAGCCTTTGATGCAACAGATCAATATCAATTGAATTATTACCAACAGACTGCATATTCGAGGATGCACAACATTCTGAAACAGTGTTGATAAGACATGATTTTACATAAATTATATGCCCCCTAAAAGTCTACTTTCGATCAATATATCTAAAATATACTGGGATATCTTACGTAGCATGAATATTTGGTATTTTCAGATATTGGATGAATAATAGGAGCAGCAAAAGCAAAAGGGTATCCACCAAAGAAAAAGATACCTTGTTGCGCACCAAAAGTCTAAGTAATGTATGTGAAACAACTAGAAACGAGATATGATTGAAAGTGAGGGACCCTCAAGAGGAAATTAGGCTACCTTGAACAGTTAAATGATACAAACCCACGACTTTGGCATCAACTTGAGAAAAGGACGCATGCAAGTAGCTCAAGACACACTCATGCGAGTCATATAATATTCAGTATTAATCATGATTTGGCTGCTCCATCACGCTTAATTGTCCTACTTTAGTTCTTCAAGTTGCTTGTCCTATAAAGACAAGCTGAGCATGCGCCTCAATTCAAGGAGAGAAAAGTCAAAAGTAAAATCCACATTTATTTCAACTAGTGTGCATGGAGCTGAGAGGATTTGCTACTTCTTTATAAGGCCACCAAGACGATCAATCACGAGGACTGAAGATTGAAGGAGCTAAGGCCACATAGAAATCAAGCAGGCAGCTCCTCAACTCACACTTCACATACGCACACCACACTTCACATAAAACAAGCAGCTTACCCACGAAGCACACTGCTCTAAGGCCACACGGACGAGAAACGCCTCAACCAAGCTTACAGCTCCTCGCTCACGGCTGGGAGCGAAACAGCGGATAGTCACGACGACCAAGAAGAACCGAGGTGCTGTTACATGGGCAAATCAACTAGGAAACTGAAGGAGGGCAGCGGGACAGAAGCGGTGACAGAATAGCGGGGCTGTGACAGAGTACCTACGAAGCTGAAACTGGAGCTGAACCGAGGCTATGTGACTGAAAGGAGCTGGAGCAAAAACGAGGCAGCCGCTGTGCAGACGAAGGCCAAGAGAGAAAGCTGAGACGGACCTCCGACGGAAGCCTCCTACAACCCCGAGAACATAGAGACGACCAAAGACTGTGAGGGACAAATTCTAACTTTATCTTTTAATATCTCGTTTGCAACGATGCGTCCTTTTGATTCATTGTTGTTTACGTGTATTAATATGCTTTGAGTTCTTGTGGTTAAGGGCGTGTTAGGCCGAATTATTATTGCGTGTTGGTGCTATTGGTATTTTATTTAATTATATGATTTAAGTTACGTGTTCGTTATCTGCGTTTAATGCTTGCGTATGTCTGATCAACATGTGCACGATTTGATTGGTTTATGAAACGGACAAAGTGATTAGACCGGTTAGAACAATAGATAACGAGTACCACGACGTAAAACCGACCAGAGATGGAATTCGGTTTCGTCCGTGTGGTTTCCGAGACCTTAGGCGCCGAAAGTGTCTAAACTCGGGGAAATTCATAAAGTTGAATGCGTGCGGGGTAACTACAGTCATATAGAAATATAGTTGATTGGTTCATTTCCCCATAGGATCGCTATTGCGGGACAAACGAGTAGCGATTATTTTAGGAATTTCTACCTTAACTAGATTTATATTGTTTAGATAAAATCGACCGCATGAATACGTAGGAATATTTTGTGCCGAACACGTGCCTTGACCACATCCGTCGTCAAATAATCTATTTGCTATCTTGTTTATTTATGTTATTTGTTATTTGCATTTTATTTATTAAATCCACAAAATATAAAAACTCGTTTTAGTCTAACTTAAATTTCAGAATAATATCTTAAATTAATCGAGCTGTCCTCATGGATCGATACTTGGACTTGTCCATTTTATACTACTTGCACGACCTAGTACACTTGCTAGTATTCGAGCGTGTCAAGTTTTTGGCGCCGTTGCCGGGGATAGGAAAAATATTAATTTTAAAATATATTCTGAATTTTAATTTAAATATTTTTATTTCTATTATTTTTATTAGTATTTAAAAAAAAAGAGTTTAAAAAAATATATTTATATAAAATATTTATCTTGATTATTATCATCATTATCGTCATCATTTATTTTTTTATTATTGTTGTTATTATTATTATTACTGTGATACTCTCATCTTTCTCGTTTGTGTTTTGCAGATGGAACGATATTCAAGATATTCTCCCGAGTCCTACGAGACGTCTGATGATGAACTAGAATGCGACTGGTGTGGATGTTCACATCTAACTAGTCAATGCAAGTATAAACCTCTCGGATGGTACGTCGGGCGAGGGGAGAATAATCAATATGAAGCACCTGACAACAAAAATATTGGGATTATCGGTACGAAGATTCTATGAGAGCATCATATTCTGCAGACCATGTACCGCAATTCAACCAAAATTATCCACAAACATGTTATAACGATATGCACTACTCAGACGAAGGCGACTGCTCATATTATTTTTCGGCCAATGATAACTCATCGCCTCAGAGAGAAAAAGCAGCTTGGGAGAAAGCGCTCGAGAGACTGGCTGACCAGGGCCGACAAGCTGAAGAGCGATACCGGAATTCAAACAGCTTTGTTAATACGAGCTCTAAAAGTTTAGAAGCGACGATGAAGAGCTTGGGGTTCCAAGTGGAAAAGCTTAAGGATGCAGTTTTTGCACTCACGAGCGACACAGAGACAAATCCGAAAGAGGATGCGGAAGTCTTTCAGCTGGGCTTTGAAACATCACGAGAACCAATGTTGGAACTAAATGAAAATGAAGATGAGATCGAGTCAGAAGAGGCCGATCAACCCGCAGAAGCTACTGTAGATTCCATTCCAACAAAGCCGAGCCTCCCGGAAGTCCTTGAGGATATTCCTAGTCATGCGAGGTCGAAAGAAGAACCCGAATCATCTACTGATCAGAAAATTGCCGAGCATATGCTTCCAACCGACAAGGCTGTTGTCAAAATCGAGTGTGCGAGAGTTTTAAAGTTGTTGACTGCGTAGTTAACCAAGATATCGGGCGAACGACAAAAAGTGAGGAATTTGCATCGTACAATTTTGTGGAGAAGAGAAAGATGGAACCTGAGAGTTTTGATCCGTTTCTACGAGCGGCTATGAATTCAACAGATCACTCGAAGAGCATAGTCACGGAGGAATTTGTCAAGATGCTGGTGATCGTTGATTTTGACATTAGTTGGGATCCGAAAGTCGACCTGTGGAGAGAGTTTAAAGACTGCAACCACATGAAGCTATATCACTCCGAGATCAAACTCATCTCCAAAAAGGTGAAATCAAAATGTTCAGTACTTCTTCTGAACACACAGGATTGTCGACCGTCTACATGAACAAGAGTCGAGCTATCGACTATAAAAAGAGCGCTTCTTGGGAGGCAACCCAAGCACTATCTACGCATTATTATTTCATATTAAAATCTTATATCTATTGCATCGTATCTTAAGTGTGTTTTGCTTTTAAAATTATTTTCTAAAATTTGTCTCGCGTGCTGTCTAGTTATGTTTCCTCGCAGGCTCGTAGTCAGTTTGGGGGTGATTTGTTCGCAGAGCTAGCTCAATATGTGAAGGAATCAAAGTATTCTCACGACTCGCCAACATCGATCTATGCATTATTCAGGGCAGTGTCACTTAAACTCTTTCTTTACTTTAAATTCTGCACATTGGGGACAATGTGATAATTAGTTTGGGGGTGGGGTGACACATGCTAGATATTATATGATATCGATCTCTTCGATTTATTAGTTGGTTTAACTGATCAAGGTTATGATTTGAACGTCACTTGTGAAATCTCCTGTCGATGATGAAATTTTTTTAAAAAAATTTTTGCTTGTGTCGAGATATGATTTAACTAATTGAGTAAGAAAGTCTTGCATGTTACTTGTTTTGATATTAGCATGATTATCTGACCACATTGATTACTTCAGAAAAATAATACGTATCATGAGACACAAACCCATAAAATATAGTGAGTTTTTGAGCCAATACACAATATTTTTAGAGCAACCCAATACTTGCTCGATGTGTTTTTCATGAGTGCCACACGTAGTTTGATTATTTTCGAACTTGCTTTGTTATGCATGTCAATATCACTTTGTGGATTTTTTATGTACGAATATGATAAAGGCGCTAGGATAAGTCACTGGCCTAAATATCTCCGTACCCAACATATCTATGAATTAGTGAGCCCATTTGAGCCTTATTAGTCTTATTCTTTGATTTGGAGCCACGGCATTTAGCCGTTTATCCTGTTATTTTATCCTCCATCCTCAAACCATTATCAGCATATTAGCTTACTAATCGCTTTAGAGTATTGGGTCTATTAATTTAGAGGAAAGACGATTAGGACATGTTATATGTGGTTGCGTTATTTTATTTATTTGAAGAAAAAGATCGAACAGGAAAAAAAAGAGAGATTGAAAAAAATGAAAAAATAAAAAAAAAAAAAAAAAAAAAAAAAAGAGAAAAAAAAAAAAAAAAAAA
Source organism: Craterostigma plantagineum (assembly GCA_027422505.1). Classification (NCBI taxonomy): domain Eukaryota; kingdom Viridiplantae; phylum Streptophyta; class Magnoliopsida; order Lamiales; family Linderniaceae; genus Craterostigma; species Craterostigma plantagineum. The sequence continues at coordinate 160,368 of JAPQWV010000179.1, forward strand.
AAAAACTATATTTGCAAAAAAAAAAAAGTTACATTAGATTTTTTTTAATATTATTTTCTTGAATTCTTCGTTATAGTTTGACTGTGTTTAAGTTTCCGTTATTTGATGTCGTCTTTGTTGGTAGACGAGGAAAGCGATTTAGTGACTATCATGTCTGACTCTTATCAGCCCACTTATCCCATATATCACACCCTTATTACCCCGAGCCCCATTACAATCATTTTAAAGACCTTTTGATTCGTGCATGAGATTCACTATGTGAATATGATGTGATATATTTGCAAGCTTAGAGTAATATCATTCTATGATGTGAGTTGAGCGCTTTTATACAGATCCCATTAAACACTTCGAGCGACTTGAGCGATCCATGTGAGAGTCGTCACTTGATACGTGTTACGATCTGAAAATATTTTTGTGCTATGATATGATTGCGAACTATCATTTCATGTCCCATGTTTAACTGGATCATTCATTAGCCGATGACGATCTCGGTATGCTTTCAATTTTCTGAGAATAAACATGAGAACTCATTTAGTGACGTCGTAAAATCATAACTTGATTAAGTTTCTTCCGCTTTTATGATCGAGGACGATCGAAGCTAGTTTGAGGGTTGTTGATAAGTCACGATTTTACATAAATTATATGCCCCCTAAAAGTCTACTTTCGATCAATATATCTAAAATATACTGGGATATCTTACGTAGCATGAATATTTGGTATTTTTCAGATATTGGATGAATAATAGGAGCAGCAAAAGCAAAAGGGTATCCACCAAAGAAAAAGATACCTTGTTGCGCACCAAAAGTCTAAGTAATGTATGTGAAACAACTAGAAACGAGATATGATTGAAAGTGAGGGACCCTCAAGAGGAAATTAGGCTACCTTGAACAGTTAAATGATACAAACCCACGACTTTGGCATCAACTTGAGAAAAGGACGCATGCAAGTAGCTCAAGACACACTCATGCGAGTCATATAATATTCAGTATTAATCATGATTTGGCTGCTCCATCACGCTTAATTGTCCTACTTTAGTTCTTCAAGTTGCTTGTCCTATAAAGACAAGCTGAGCATGCGCCTCAATTCAAGGAGAGAAAAGTCAAAAGTAAAATCCACATTTATTTCAACTAGTGTGCATGGAGCTGAGAGGATTTGCTACTTCTTTATAAGGCCACCAAGACGATCAATCACGAGGACTGAAGATTGAAGGAGCTAAGGCCACATAGAAATCAAGCAGGCAGCTCCTCAACTCACACTTCACATACGCACACCACACTTCACATAAAACAAGCAGCTTACCCACGAAGCACACTGCTCTAAGGCCACACGGACGAGAAACGCCTCAACCAAGCTTACAGCTCCTCGCTCACGGCTGGGAGCGAAACAGCGGATAGTCGCGACGACCAAGAAGAACCGAGGTGCTGTTACATGGGCAAATCAACTAGGAAACTGAAGGAGGGCAGCGGGACAGAAGCGGTGACAGAATAGCGGGGCTGTGACAGAGTACCTACGAAGCTGAAACTGGAGCTGAACCGAGGCTATGTGACTGAAAGGAGCTGGAGCAAAAACGAGGCAGCCGCTGTGCAGACGAAGGCCAAGAGAGAAAGCTGAGACGGACCTCCGACGGAAGCCTCCTACAACCCGAGAACATAGAGACGACCAAAGACTGTGAGGGACAAATTCTAACTTTATCTTTTAATATCTCGTTTGCAACGATGCGTCCTTTTGATTCATTGTTGTTTACGTGTATTAATATGCTTTGAGTTCTTGTGGTTAAGGGCGTGTTAGGCCGAATTATTATTGCGTGTTGGTGCTATTGGTATTTTATTTAATTATATGATTTAAGTTACGTGTTCGTTATCTGCGTTTAATGCTTGCGTATGTCTGATCAACATGTGCACGATATTTGATTGGTTAAGGAGACGGACAAAGTGATTAGACCGGTTAGAACAATAGATAACGAGTACCACGACGTAAAACCGACCAGAGATGGAATTCGGTTTCGTCCGTGTGGTTTCCGAGACCTTAGGCGCCGAAAGTGTCTAAACTCGGGGAAAATCGTAAAGTTGAATGCGTGCGGGGTAACTACAGTCATATAGAAATGTAGTTGATTGGTTCATTTCCGCATAGGATCGCTATTGCGGGACAAACGAGTAGCGATTATTTTAGGAATTTCTACCTTAACTAGATTTATATTGTTTAGATAAAGTCGACCGCATGAATACGTAGGAATATTTTGTGCCGAACACGTGCCTTGACCACATCCGTCGTCAAATAATCTATTTGCTATCTTGTTTATTTATGTTATTTGTTATTTGCATTTTATTTATTAAATCCACAAAATATAAAAACTCGTTTTAGTCTAACTTAAATTTCAGAATAATATCTTAAATTAATCGAGCTGTCCTCGTGGATCGATACTTGGACTTGTCCATTTTATACTACTTGCACGACCTAGTACACTTGCTAGTATTCGAGCGTGTCAAGTGTTAAAGGTTTTAGAGGTGGTATGCGAAGTATTTGGAGAATAGTGTTGAGGTGTTACTGGATTTTTGGGATCAAAGATGTATAGTCCGTTTCTCAATCTACCAGTCCCCTTTATCTTGCCAGTCCATAGATCCTGAAACACACAAAATTTAGGGTACAATACAAGTGAGCAATGATTATCTTGTGTGAATTTTGAGATAGAAAGGAGGTTGTATCAAAAATTAGGAATATACAGGACATGGTTCAAGATAAGGTCAGAGGTGAGATTAATTTGTCCTATTTTCTGTACTGAGACTGTACTACCATTTGGCAAATTGACAGAAGCACAGGAAGGTACCATTTCCACAGAAGCATCTAACATATCGAGGCAACAAGTCATGTGCTGATTTGCACCACTGTCTATAATCCACTCATGTTCTGAGACTGCATTCAAGCAAGTAAAATTGCTGAAAGTCATACCTGACGGATGTGGTAGGGATTCATTTACCACTTTTGACGCAATGGGTTGAGCATCGTTAGTGGAAGCATTCTTGAGCATCTTCAGAATCTGCTCATATTGATCCTGTGAGAATGTTGGAGCAAATTGCAATTGCTGCTGCTTCACTGGAATATTTTCAGCCCTTGAATGACAATCTCCTCCATTCGAGTTGCTCCCGTAAAATATATCTTCATAAGTGGAATTGTTAACAGCAAAACCTCTTCCTCCAAAGCCTCCTCTATTTCTTCCTCTGCCGCTGCCTCTCCCTCTGTAATTTGTAGGGTATCCAATCAGCTGGAAACATCGTTCTTTCAAATGTCCTTGTCCACCACAATGAGCACATTGGAATTCAGATCTCCTGTTGTTTGCACTGTCGTGAGCAGACCAATCGGACTATCAATCTTGGGTACATTGCACACGTTTCTTTGCATCTCTTCGTTACAAATCATTGCATAAGCCTGTTGATGAGTCGGTGGGGGCACCATTAGCAGAATCTGAGATTTCAGCGGAGCATATGATTCATTCAAGCCTGAAAGGAATTGCATCAATATGTGATCGGCCATATAAGCATGGTAAGAAGAACGACCAGCTTCAGTCTCAAAAGGAATATTCAAGAGCGACTTGTATTCTTCCCACATGCGCTTCAATTTAGAGTAATATGATGTCACAGTATCCGCTCCTTGAAAATGTGCATTAATTTCTTTGAATAGAGAGAAAATCCTACTCCGATTTACTTTGCTGAATTGTTCCTCCAATTCCTTCAAGCTCTAAGAGCCGTATCATAATACACCAATCCCTTATAGATCTCTTTACTCACTGATTTCAGAATCCATGACAACACCAACGAGTTGCACTTAACCCATTGTTCAAAGTTTTCTTCATTAGGAAGAGGTCTAGGGCACTTACCGTTGATAAAACCGAGTTTACCCTTGCATTTGAGGGAGAGGATCATCGCCTTGCTCCATGCCGTGTAGTTCTCACATCCACGCAATTCATCAGGAACCAAAATCAAATTCGGAACATCTGATGGATGAAGATAAAGAGGATCTGAAGGATTCAGATAAGAAATCTCCATCTGAGAATCATTAGTCTCAGATGTGCGCACTTCTTCCATAATTGATTCGAAAATCGAATCTAAGAAGAAAAAAATTCAGAAATGAGCTTCAATGATGCTCAATTTCAGAAATTCAGAACAATCGAAAATGGATGATCGATGGACGAGCACTAGCACTGATACCATGAAAAGAAGAAATTTGATAGAAGAGAATCTTACTGTTATTGAGAGTCGATCAATGAAAATGTTCAATACAGCTATATCTGATATTTATACACTGTTAAAGAGCTCAGCTAACTAACTATCAAATGCCACGTGTTCACATAAATAACAAGCTTCTATCTTCAGCTCAATATCTGCAGCTCAACACAAAAAAGCAATAGTTAAAAAAAAATGTTTATACCCTCAAAACCCTCCAAAGATTCATCTGGAGAATAAACAATAATTAGATCTCCATCTAAAGAAATCCTACTCTCAATCTTTGAAGTAATGGGGCAAAAATCCCTATGTTTTTAAAAAATGAGCTTAACATCTGTCAAAAGTGAGATATTATATTATATATTTGTTAGCTAGAGGCAGCTCATTTGCTTTGCTTTTTTTTTTTTTTTTTTCCTATTTTCCCATGCTTTTGTTTTCAAATGATGAGAAGAGAGGAAATAGGGTGGATAAGTAGCAGCACCACTACTTCTTTCACCAACAACTACAAGTAGGTGCCAAGACCGTGGTAATCAAGCAAAGAAAGATTGCCAACATTTGAGGTGTAGAACTTGCTGTTAAATCAATCGAAAACACAATCCCAACGAAGAAGTAGATCCAACGAACCCAACCGCCTGCCATAGGTATATCTCCGCACTCAGATACACATAAAACAAAAACAACGCTGCCGTCAAATAGAAAAGCACGTCTGTGGCATCCCGTCCCATACCGGGTGCCACTGTAGCACTCGTCCCTAATGGGACCCGTGGGGTTGGGCACACCACACTCCGACTGATAGTCTGGCACCACTGTAATACCATTTAACCTTTCAGCGTGCTTTGTCCTCACTCACACGCACCCTGGGCAAACTTTCCAGGGGGTCACCCATCCCTAGATTGCTCCAAGTCAAGCACGCTTAACTTCGGAGTTTCTATAGATGGACTCCCGAAAAGGTAGGTCGACCTTGGTGGTATGAGTAGTACTATCAATTCTCTGATACGATTCTTAGCCTGACACGCCCATACGTTGCCAGTCTCAGGATCCCCTCTCATTCGGGTGTCAGATCGGTTCGTTCATGTATCCCTTCGCGTAGAAGCCTGCCAGGAGCCGCTCCTTGTCCGTGCACCTCTCTGGCACCGGCGATCACTCCCTGCCCTCATCGGCCCCGGGCGTCACATGCCCACCAGCTTCCGCCATCCCCGAACCACCACCGTATGTGAGAGATTGTGCTATGATACCACCTGTAGCATCCCGTCCCATACCGGGTGCCACTGTAGCACTCGTCCCTAACGGGACCCGTGGGGTTGGGCCCACCACACTCCGACTAATAGTCTGGCCCCACTGTACCACCATTTAATCTTTCAGCGTGCTTTGTCCTCACTCACACGCACCCTGAGCAAACTTCCCAGGGGGTCACCCATCCCTAGATTGCTCCAAGTCAAGCACGCTTAACTTCGGAGTTTCTATAGATGGACTCCCGAAAAGGTAGGTCGACCTTGGTGGTATGAGTAGTACTATCAATTCTCTGATACGATTCTTAGCCTGACACGCCCATACGTTGCCAGTCTCAGGATCCCCTCTCATTCGGGTGTCAGATCGGTTCGTCCATGTACCCCTTCGGCCTTCGCGTAGAAGCCTGCCAGGAGCCGCTCCTTGTCCGTGCACCTCTCTGGCACCGGCAATCACTCCCCGCCCTCATCGGCCCCGGGCGTCACATGATTAGAGTAGCGCAGCGGATGTGGTGGGACCAACCCCAGGGGTCCCGGTAAGGACAGATGCTACAGTGACATCCGATATGGGACGGGATGTTACAGGAAAGCGCCGTTCAACCGGGCTCAATCGAGTCATAATCACATTTAAACGCAAATATGCATTTGAAACTCTACGTACAAGAAATTCTTCGAAGACAAGGACCCCGAACGTCAACAAGAGCCGAGCATCCCCACGGCGCCACTCAAGCATTTCAACCGTGACGTCGAGAAGATCATTGCCCACAGGAGGCGAGGGTCATCTCCGTACACGAGGCTTGAGTTCCTCATCAGATGACGAGACGCTCCAGACACCGACATGTCATGGGAGCGCGGTGAGGACCTTGTCCAATTCCAGCCCTTGGTGGATGCCTACCTCAAAACCCAAGCACCGGGATCGTCTACGAGGGCGTCTACGATTCAGGCGGAGGAGAAATGTTAGAGGGTTGACCAGCGTTGGCCGGGCAGCAAGACCCGGCCGCACCTGGCCCGGCACCGCCCTTGGCGCGCCCCGTCCCTCTCGGCCATCTCGCCGCACCCGACCGTCCTCAGCGCGCGCCCTGGCTCAGCGCGCAGCCCGCCCACGCAGGGCGACCTTCTCATTTAGCGTGCGGCCTGCCCACGTCGTGCGCACAGTGCACGGCACGCAGCCTCAGCGCGCGGCTCGCCCACATAGCGCGCGGCCTCAGCACGCGCGCGCGGCTTGGCCCGAGCCTGGCCAGCTTGGCCATATGTGTAGTTGCCACCTGACAGCTTGTCCCTGGCGGAAGTCCAAAGGCCTTCTCGAAAGATGGCCTGACATGGAAGATGGAAGGTCCCTACTTTAAGCTGAAAAAGCTGTCAGAAAAAGAAGCTCCCCCATTGGCCGGCTTGCCTAGTGCGCCTGCCAGCCCTGTCCCGCCAGAAAAAGAAGCCCAGCCACAGGCCAAGCAGCTGAAGAGACCCTGCTAGCCCTTCCAGACTTGGAAAACCATCCAAGCAAGGCAAGGCCAGCCCAGGCCATCATTCCGCGCCAGGCCCTGCGACTGGCCAGCCTGTGCGACCCGTCAGCGCGACCCATAGGCCAACTCGACCGGCCCCCATTTTGAAGACCCTTGAGCTGCCCCTCCTTGGCGCCTATATAAAGTGCTCCTTGGCCACAAGTTGAGCAGAAGTCTTCCCCTCCAAACACACACTTAGCTTAGGCACTTGTAGCTTGTAGCTCGTCCTTTGCTTGTATACGATAGAGAGCTTACACGTGTACATTCCCGATTAATAAAGCAATTGGGTTGGGAGATTCTTCCGTAAATTCTGTGTGTTCATTTCCGCAAGCGTGTGCGTTCTTTAGGCTTATCGGCGAGGTCCCGCCCATACCTTGTCGGCCGGTCAAGTCCTGCTTCTTAGCGAAAAAATTCTAAGTAAAGTGAGGTCGTGACAAGTTTCAATTCTTTCCCCGAGCGGGGTATGAACCATCATTATTGGTGATAACGGAGAAGCACGATAAGGTAGACCTATAATAAGGCTATCCCGGATATAAGATTGATCAGACCCTAGATCGATGATTGTATAGATCGGACGGTCTCCGATGAATACTTGGCCTGATGTAATGTTAAGTTGAGCTAAGATGTGAGGTAGAAAATATTTGTTAAGAACAGTACTATGTTTATAGGAATGGTCTAATGCCCGCAAGGCAAAGAACGGAGTTAATCTATCAAATAGTAAGATATCGTAGTCAAGTGAACGTTTTCACCTGTCACAACTTTCAGATCCATGCGAGCTTCATCTTGTCATGTGGAACACCCGGGTCTGGTTCCTTTCCTGCGTAGGCCGTTGGGTGTTCGATCCGCCCATGACACCTTGCTTTCCCGGTCGACTACCACCAGGAGCTGTGTAAGGTGGGGGCTGAAACACGTTACCTCGAGGATATATGAAGTTTTGCCCGCTAGCTCCAACAATTTGGGGACAAGAAGATGCAACATGTCCCGGTTGTCGACATTCAAAACACACTCTCGGGGCTTTACAACGACCCTCGTGGTATTTTTGGCAATTTCGGCACCCCAACGATAGGTCCTAATGATGCATTACTACCCGTCTTTGGTTGCTCATACGGACGAGAGGAACCGGACGCCACCAACACGGGCGGATTATGCGAAGCACCTGAACTTTTACTCATCTTCGACGCATTCTTCGTTAATGTTTCCCCATCCCTCTTCCTTTGAGACCATTCGGCAAGCGCATGGCTTGTCTTGATTAAGCCCTCGACTCTTAGCGCATCCTCGACGAGTGCGTCAAGGCTGTCGTACTTATCTCCCGACTTCAAACGATCACGTATGTTGATATTGAGGCCCTCTTCGATTTGCTTGCATAAGTCCCGCATCGTATATGATTTCGGAGTGAATTCCTGCAAGTCTAATAATCGACTCTCGCAGTCAACCACTGACATATTGCCTTGATATATATTGAAGAACTCCTTTCTTTTCTGATCTCGACTATATTGGGAAAAGTATCGATCTTTGAACTTCTGTACAAAGATGGGCCAAGTAATGATCTCTGAAGACGTGTCCTTCAGACTGCCACCATCGACGTGCATCGTTGCCCAAGAGCTTGGTTGCAATCACCACACGATGACACTCATCGATCATCAAGGTGTCAAATGTTTCTCTAATTTCTGGCCAGGCACCCGCTTCAGTAGTATCTCTCACACCTTCGAAAGTTGGAGTTCCCATATCGACCACAACCTTCACTAAATCAGGTATGTATCGCACGCTCTTAGGATTAGAACCTCCAGACGTATCTGGATTGGGAGCAGGTATGCATGGTGACGGTATGGTTGGTTCACTACGAGGGGGAGCATTCCGAGATTCCAATCGATTCAAGAACGGCATGTCAGGAGCACGAGGCATAGTGGAAGTGGAAGGACCAACCGTAGGTGGGGGAACACCATGGGTACGAACATAGTCATAATGTATCTGATACTGTCCTGGAGTCATCATGTTATCCACTCGCACTCGAGCTTGTGGTTGCTCAAAAGAAGTAACAGGAGCATGAGGAGCATGAGAAGTAACTCGAGGTCTACGAGGAACAGGAGCAGAGAGAGGACTCGGAGAGCGTTGACAAGCGCCTCTCCTACCTCGACCTCGGGTACGAATTGGAGGTGCAATAAGGACTATCAATTGAAAAAGGACCAAGATCAAAATCAATATTAGGGTAAGACAAAAGAGAAGGACGGAATGAAAACAGATCCATTGGCAATACTGAAAAGACGAAGTGAATGAATGAAACAAAGGCTCTGATACCACCAAAACTGTCACGCCCCGACCCGCGTCACAGGCGCGACAGCCGCCGCGTTTATCAATAAATGCAAGGCTCGATCCCCATTCGTTTATCGTAGGAAGACAATAAAAAAAACACGAGGAGGAAATCAAACGAACGAACGTTATATACATATATATATATATATATGTATATATCAAAGACGGCTTTTACAAAATGTCATACTACATCGCCAAATTGATCAAGCAAAGGAAATGAATTTACAACAAAATCTCCTTCCAAAACAACACTGCCAATGGACCCAACAAAAGCAGACTATGTACCCAATATGGAGAAAACGGCAGTGGAAATACAAAATGGCACGTCCAAGGAAAATCAACGACCTGGAAGGGGGATATAAATAATGTGGTGAGCAAACTACTAGCTCAGTAAGTGGATAATACGAACACACTTTCTCTTCCAGAAGGCGGTTCCTCCATGACAGCCCGATAACCATCTAATCGCGCCATCACTCATAAAACAAATATTATAAAGATCACCTTAAGACGTACACTTCGGGCGATGACCCTCTCCAAGCCATTTGGAGGCGCGGGTTGAGCTTGAGCCACACTTTTTCTCCGACTTCGAACTCAACGGGGCGATGGCCGCGATCGTAGTATTTCTTCATACGCCGACTGGCCTTAGCAAGGCTATCGCGGGCCTCGTCCCAAAGAAGCTGTCGTCCTCGCGCGACGCGGCGGGGCGCTCTCCATCCGTACTCCGTAGCGTGAGTGCCTGCGGAGTGAGAGGCTGAAAACCGTAGACTACCTCGAACGGGCTTTCTCGGTTGCGGTGACTTGTGAAGGTTGTAGCTGAACTGGGCCGAGTCGAGGAGCGCTGTCCAATTCCGTTGGCTAGACGAAATGTAGTGGCGGAGGTACTCCTCGAGCAATTGGTTGGCGCGTTCGGAATGTCCGTCCGTTTGCGGGTGGTAGGTGGACGAGAACCTTAGCTTGGTTCCCAGCAGGCGAAAGAGTACGGTCCAAAAGCGTCCCGTGAAGCGAGCGTCTCGGTCGCTCACAATCTCCTCCGGCATTCCAAAATGCTTCACCACATTTCGGAAGAAGAGGTCCGCCGCAATTTCCGCCGAGCACTCTTGCGGGGCGGGTATGAAAATAGCCATCTTAGAAAACGATCAACAACTACGAAAATCGAAGTGTTACCGTCGCTTTTGGGCAAGGAGGTGATGAAGTCCATGGTGATTGATCTCCACGGACTCGTCGGGACGGCCAAGGGCTGAAGAGGCCGGCGGGCTTCGCACGCTCCGGCTTGTCGCGTTGGCACCTGATCCAAGTTCGGACGAACGCCTTCACGTCGTTCTCCATCTTCGGCCAATAGAACTTGCGCTCCAAAAGGACTAAAATGTGATTAACTCCGGGGTGGCCCGCCCATTCGGGCTCGTGATGCTCTTTAAGCAACTCGGTGCGGAGCTTGCCGGACGGGACGTAGAAGCGGCCGCCGTGGGTGACTAGGAGCCCATTCTCTAGCCAATAGCGCTTGACGTGGCCGGACTCCACCTCCTCCTTGAGCTTCCAATAGGCAGCGTCATTTTCGGCCTCGTGCCTAAGTCGCGTGTCGAAGTTGCTCGTGGCCGAGCTAGAGGCTGCCATGGCGTTGAAGTGGGGCTTCCGGCTTAGCGTGTCCGCCGCTTCGTTTTGCTTCCCGGGCCGGTGGATCCAATCGAAGTCGAACTCTCCTAAGAACTCACACCCCGACCCGCGTCACAGGCGCGACAGCCGCCGCGTTTATCAATAAACGCAAGGCTCGATCCCCATTCGTTTATCGTAGGAAGAGAATAAAAAAACGAGGAGGAAATCAAACGAACGAACGTTGTATACATATATATATGTATATATCAAAGACGACTTTTACAAAATGTCATACTACATCGCCAAATTGATCAAGCAAAGGAAATGAATTTACAACAAAATCTCCTTCCAAAACAACACTGTCAATGGACCCAACAAAAGCAGACTATGTACCCAATATGGAGAAAACGACAGCGGAAATACGATCACAAAATGGCACGTCCAAGGAAAATCAACGACCTGGAAGGGGGATATAAATAATGGGGTGAGCAAACTACTAGCTCAGTAAGTGGATAATACGAACACACTTTCTCTTCCAGAAGGCGGTTCCTCCACGACAGCCCGATAACCATCTAATCGCGCCATCACTCATAAAACAAATATTATAAAGACCGCCTTAAGACGTACACATAAACCAATATAATCCAAAGAGTCACGTCAACGACGCGTGGGTGGCCACCCCTCCCTCGAACCAAACTCCCCGTCGAGAGCTCAGACGAGTCTGCCACCGTACTCTAGACCATGAAACTAAACGACACAACCACTACTAAGACATATGCATGTCCGACACACTGTGACATTGGCCAAAAACTCCCCAACGACCACCCTTCGAATATCATCAATAGTGGGCACGAGAAGGGTGCAGTCGTTGGGCCTCACTCACCCCGGTGTGCCAAACCGTGGGCTACTACTCAATTTTGCCACTCTCACTCACCCGAACGTGGCCATTCGGGCTACTACTACTACCTAGTACCAAGTTTATGCAACAACCAAGACCGACCAACAGACAACAATCCGCATCCTAAATCAAGCTAAACAAGTAGTATCACATCACTACGTCATATTTAGGACTCACACAATCCTCGGTCCAACACATCACAAACCTATACAACAACCCCAACAGATATCAGTACCCTATAGCTGGCAAGGCTCATTATCCCCAAGGCAGAAGATATCACATAAATTAGTACGACTTAAACCAAGGACTTAGAACGACGCAATAAAACGACTCGACGAGGTCCACACGTTCCGTGAAGGAAGGCGTCCCCGTATCACCCACTCACCTGTCAAGGTTTAGCATTCCCCAAGACCCGAAGATGCCCTCGAGCCCTCGGCTGGCGTCCCTTCGCCTAGCAAGATGATAACAAACACGTTTAAGATCATTCGTGAGAATTTCCTTTAAGTACGGCAGGATATTTTCTGTTTTACGGCAGAAAGTTCAATAATTCCTAACAATTCGTACGACCCTCGAATTGAATGGGTTCAAACTGCTATAGAAAGTTGGGAAGGTTAGCTTTCAAAGGGGACCAGTTCCAGATAAATCGGATCAGCCTACACGGGTCAAAATCACGAAAAACAGCAATTGCGCATCACAGTAATGTCTGGAAAATTCCTGCTTCGCTGTGGGGCTTCCAAAATCGTATAAAAATGATGAATTATCGGATTGAGCTGATTCTAGTGGCTATGCACAGCTTAGGAAGTTAGCTTTCAATAGAAACTGGTTTTGAAGAAATCGGACAAGTATAGATGGTTCAAAACTCAGAAATTCTACCAAGCGACAGCAGTTCTATTTTTTTTGTTTTTTTTCAGAAAACAGCTTTTTTCCAGTATCCCGCTGTTAAGTTCAAAAATTCACCAAAATTCGAGGAATGATCGGATTGAACCGATTCCAGCAGCTATGAGCATCTAAGAGAGTTAAATTTCCATAGAAACAAGTTTCAGGGGAATCCGATACCTCTAGCTAGGTCAAAAACGTAGATAACAGAGACTTGCGAAAATCAGATAATTTACAGCAGAAGTTTTGATCTCGAAACGGATTTACTTGGAAGAAGAACACTTCTTACCTCTGTGTAGCTCGATTTCAGTAAGCTCTCTACCTAGATGATCAAGTTGCTAAGATATCTCCCTTTCTCCTTGCTTGTTCGGTGGCTTCTTACGTGGAAATGGCTAAGGGAGAGATAGTGATGAGCAAATAAGGTTATAATAATCCATCAATATGGATTGGGCTCTTTGCTTTAGTTTGGATTGGGCTAAATTTTTTCTTTTTTTTTAAAAAAAAATGGGCTACTAGTTTTAGATGTTATAAGATATCCCCTCCTTCAAAAAGGTTTCGTCCTCGAAAGAAAAACGTACCTAACGAGTCAAAAAGGTGTGGGTATCGGTGATGCATAAGTGCTTCCAGCTCCCACGTTTCTTCTTCGATTTTGTTGCTACGCCAAAGTACTTTCACCATTGGGATAGATTTATTACGAAGCTTCCTCTCTTGACGATTTAAGATCTGTATCGGTTGTACCTTGTAGGAAAGATTCTCTTTCAGCACAAGTGGAGGGGCCTCAAGTACATCGGTTCATATTTCCGAAGCATGGATACGTGAAAGACATCATGGATTTGGGACAACTCTGATGGTAGCTCCATCATATACGCAACCCGACCAATCCTTTTCGTAATGGTAAGCGGGCATATGTATCTTGGGCTAAGCTTTCCACGATGCTGAAATCTCAACATGCCCTTCCATGGAGAGATTTTCAAGAAAACTTTATCTCCTTCTTTGAATTCAAGTGCACGTCTTCTGTTATCTGGGTAGCTCTTTTGTCGATCTTGAGCCGCATTGAGACTATCGTGAATGAGCTTTACTTTTTCCGTTGCGTCTTCAATAAACTCTCCCTGTTCAATCTTTCTATCGCCAGCTTCATATCAAAAGAGTGGTGTTCGACACTTCCAGCCATAAAGAGCCTCGTACGGCGTCATACCTATACTGGAGTGATAACTGTTGTTATACACAAACTCCATCAACGCCACGTATTTGTCCCGGCTACCGCTTAGATTCAAAACAACAGCACGCATGTCTCCAATGTTTGAATTGTCCTCCCTGATTGCCCATCTGTCTGCGGATGGTATGCCGTATTGAATAACAGTCTCGTACCTAATGCTTTCTGAAGACTCGGCCAAAACCGAGAAGTAAATCGCGAATCTCGATCAGATACGATGGACACCGACACTCCATGCAATCTTTTTACTTCATCGACGTATAACCTAGCCAGCTTTTCCAAGCTATCTTTTGTATGCACCGGGAGAAAATGGGTCGATTTGGTTGAACGATCGACGATGACCCATATGGAATCATGGCCTTTTTGAGTTTGAGGCAACCCGGATACAAAATCCATAGTAATATTTTCCCATTTGCACTCGGGAATGGGAAGAGGTTGTAGAGTACCCGCTGGCTTCTGATGTTCGGCTTTAATCTACTGACATGACAAGCATTTCGACACGAATTCCGCTATGTTTCGCTTCATACCGGGCCACCAATAACATTCTCGAAGTGTTCGATATATTTTTGTACTACCAGGATGCATAGCATAGGCAGAGGAATGAGCTTATTAAAGGATGGATTTACGAAGCTCCACATCTGATGGTACACATACGCGCTCCCGAAACGTTAAGATTCCATCGCCTCGGATTCTAAAGTCGCTAGCATCTCCTTGTTTTTGCTTCGCCATTAGTTGCAAGTTACTGTCTTGCAACTGTTTTTCTCGAATCTGCTCGAACAAGGTAGGTCTAGTCTCAAACTTTGCGAGCAATGAAACTTCACTTGTGTCGCCATGATGAAGAGATATACGAAGACCTTTCATTTGTTCCAAGAGAGGAAGATAATCCGTTTGGAGCGAAACAAGCGACGTGGAAGATTTCCTACTAAGTGCATCGGCTACGACGTTAGCCTTCCCTGGATGATAATCAATAATAAGATCGTAGTCACTAATCAATTCCATCCATCGTCTTTGACGAAGGTTCAACTCCTTTTGAGTAGTAATATACTTCAAGCTTTTGTGGTCCATAAAGATTCGGCAGGTCGCACCGTAAAGATAATGCATCCAGATCTTTAATGTGAAAACAATAGCGGCTAACTCCAAATCATGCGTTGGATAGTTTTATTCATTCTTCTTTGCCTCGATGCGTAGGCAATCACCTTTTTCTCTTGCATGAGTACGCATCCTAAACCCTGTCTTGACGCATCACTATAGATGGTGAATTCCCTAACCTCTGGATTAGGCAAGGTAAGAATAGGGGCTGAAGTAAGTCGCCTTTTCAACTCCCGGAATGCTTCCTCGCAGTCATCATTCCATTCGAACTTCGCCCCCTTTCGAGTTAGCTTAGTCGAAGATGAAGCTATCAAGGAGAAGTCTTTAACGAAACTTCGGTAATACCCGCCTAATCCCAGAAAACTTCGTATTTCTGTCACATTCTTCGGACGATCCCAATCTAATATGGCGCGAGTTTTTGCTGCGTCTACAAATATTCCTTCCTTGGATATGCAATGCCCCAAAAAGTTTATCTCGCGGAGCCAAAATTCACATCTTGAAAGCTTAGCGTAGAGCCGATTTTCATGGAGAGTCTCCAATACAATTCTAAGATGACGGGCATGCTCTTCGTCTGATTTGGAATATATAAGTATGTCATCGATAAAGACGATAACAAACTTATCCAAATATGGTCGAAAAACTCGATTCATGAGATCCATGAAAGCTGCAGGAGCGTTTGTGAGCCCAAAAGGCATTACACAGCATTCAAAGTGACCATATCTGGTACGGAAGCCAGATTTAGGGATATCAGATTCCTTAATCTTGAGCTGATGATAACCAGAGCGTAAATCAATCTCTGAGAACACCATTGCCCCTTGTAATTGATCGAACAAGTCGTCAATTCTCGGAAGCGGATATTTATTTTTGATTGTCACCTTGTTCAGCTGACGGTAATCTATGCATAAACGAAGTGATCCATCCTTTTTCTTGACAAAAAGGACAGGAGCACCCCACGGAGATGTGCTTGGTCGGATGAATCCCTTAGCTAACAATTCTTCCAATTGCACCTTGATCTCTTTAAGTTCATCTGGAGACATTCGATAGGGGGGTATTGGTAGAGGAGCCGTCTCAGGAAGTGTGTCAATGACAAAATCCACCTCTGGGGTTGGCGGTTGTCCAGGGAGATCTTCGGGAAACACGTCACCGAACTCTTTGACAATAGGAATATCATCTAATGAGGTCTACGAATGAGAAGTGTCGATGACCGAAGCTAGGAACGCCCGGCATCCTTTATGTATCAGTCTGTGAGCTAAAAACATGGAAATAATATGAGGTGGTGTAGACGGTCGTTCACCTTCAAAAGTCAGCTCTGAAAATCCTGATCTACGAAACGTAACCAGCTTCGCCCGACAATCGATAAGCGCATGATGGCGAGATAGCATTCCAAGGATGGCATCCAAATCAATCAAAGTTTAGAAAACAGAATTCTAAGGAATATCAAAATAGTACACGTAGTAACACTGCTACACCGTAAATAGTCTCCGCCGTTTTTTTTTTTTTCTGGAAAATAGTATCAATCGTTGCGATCATCTTCCCCAGTTCATGCATTAACTGTAGACATTGGGATCACGTCAGACCTACGGGCTATACAATGCCATACGCATATAGTGATCATACAGTATACCCCATATAGATCTACCTAGTAAGTCATACAGTATGCCCCATACAGATCTACCTAGTAACTCAAAGGTGAGTACTTGACCAGCAATTAAAAGAACTCGAATCTCTAAACAAAAGACACTAACTATATGCACATCACAAAAGAAAGAACCATAATACCCAAAGCAATTTGGCTTAAGACACCATATCAAGCTACCTCTTAAAATCACAGCTGTTTGCTTGAAAAGAAGAAAGGATTTGAGGAGAGGCTAGCATATTTTCAGTTCACTATTATAGTAGGTAGAAAAAAGACCGAATGGGATAGAGAAGAAGAGAGAAAACAACCACAGGTTAGAGACATAACTACAGATGTGCTTGTATTGTATGTATTAATCGAGTGATTACAGTAGGAAAAGAACAGATAATAAAGAAAGAAAAAATAGCACCACACATGAAAAAAAGGCGTCATCGTATCAGGTTCTCTCTCTCACACACTCGATCAAAATAAGGTTTGTAACGATTAATCTTTGACGAGTGAATATGATGAAGACACAACTTAATATTAAACAATGAAGGACACAAGAATTACCTCCAATGAACATGAAATGCCATACGCATAACCACTACAGACACATAGCCAGGCAGATAAAGACACCTTAATGCTACTTTAAAAAAAGGTCGTTACTAACCCTTGTTTTCGCATGAAAAACAGAGCAGAAGGTATGTATCGTTGTGCCACTCTGGGCAGGTCGTCATGTTTGATTCCAATCAGCGGCTCTGTCTTCTTCGGATGAACATATCGATTTTTAGGTGGTTTTTGGTCTCTTACGGAATAAAGAAATAAACATACCGCTGGCTTGAGATTGATGGTCTTCTATGGTGATGGAATATGTTCAACAACTACAATGTATAGGTGCTTATTTCTTTTATTCTTGTGCTTGTGATTGGAAGGAAAACGTGCACTCAAGTTAAATATAAAACTTTGGAGGGTAGTGCTCTAAACATGGTATAGGATAGTGGCAGGAATGATATTGCCTATATATAATGATTATTGCCTATATGTATTAAGCGATAGACTTTTATCTTTAGGAGTTTTAATAAGTTTTTGTTGTTTTAGTTGTTTCAAGAGATCGACAAACTAATGTTGTCAGAATATAATATGCACCTATGTTTATATTGTTTTGATGTCAATATATATACAATTCCTACTGGCTTATTGGTCAGACCCATGGAATTAATGTTGCATGAACATTTTTTTAAGAAAGCGTCTAAGAAACTTTAGATTTGATTGTGAATGGTTTCTTTGACTGATTATTTGATCGGAAAATAACATTTTTTCCAATTAACATTGCAGGATTTACAATGTAAACTTTACAGTGTAAAGATTCATTTAATTAATTGTCAAACTGTGTAATATGCTTGCTTGAAGCCAAGAACGGCTGCAAACATTGTCAGAGGGAGAAAGAGTTTGATTGTCTGGGACATTGCATGAATATGAATATATTTAACTGGGACACCTATGGGTGTGTGTTGTGTTAGGAATGTTATACTCAGTGTAACGTTGAAGCTAAATAGAAATAACTAGTTTTGTCATTTTTCTAAAACAATTTCTCTGCACCATGGCATAAATCTTCTTTATACAGATGAGAAAATGGAAAATATGTCCACATCCTCCACACAACACAACACATTTAATCCTTATAAGAAGAAAAGATTTTCAATCTCAGCTCCTCACAATGTCCTCAATCAGTTAAAAACATTTCCTATCCTTTCTTGCAAGAAGATAACGGCGGAGGAGTTTAATCCTGACAAGATACCGATGAATATAGTGAAACATGTAACTTATTCATTATGTCTCTATGATAAAAAGTCCACCTTGCCAGGAATCCAAGTTTTGTGTGTTTGGGTACGTAGCTTATATTAGGGTTTGTTTGTAGATGATTCGGTTATTTATGGCGTTATGAGTCTCTCTAGCTAGCAGTGAATGTGTTTGTAGTAGTAGCTTTATAGCGGTCCGAGTATTATCATTTTACGTAACTAAATCGAACTAATAACCAAAATCCTATAAATCTCAACTTATTATTTGACTTGGAATATTAGTACAATCATAAAGAGTAAGTGCACCATATCGTGATTATAAATGGGATATAACCATACATATATATAGATATATATATATATATATATATATATATCGATAGATATATTCCTTTTCAAATTTGTTCGTTGATGTAAATCAGTATTCCTATTAGTTATATGCGTATATATATATATATATATATATAGAGAGAGAGAGAGAGAGAGAGAGAGAGAGAGAGAGAGAGAGAGACACGATATTGCTTTTCATCATCTTCCCTTTTTCACGAAATATCGTTGAAATTCATCAAAAGATTTACAAAACACCGAATTACCTACAACTAAAGCATAAAAGAATCAGAAAAAACATAATATGTATAGGTGAACGACACTAATTCCTCTGTTGATGCTTAGGCACTTTGAGATATTAACTATAAAGGAAATTTTTTGACTGGGTACGATCTGCTAATGTGATCTGTTATCTTTTTAGGCAAAATCGGATTTAAAAAGGCTCCAGAGACTGGCAAATTGAAGCTTCGGAGCCCCAAAGACAAATTGTCGTAAACGACAATGCCCAGTTTGATTTAGAGTTCCTACGCCACCAGTCCAAGAAAGCATTTAATATTCGCGGATGGTTAAAGAAACATCCAAATTGCAAGGTTAACCAAAACAAGTTATTCGAAATAATCCTAATTTTTTTATTCGTCGCTGTTGAATATTACCAATTCGACAATGACGAAATCGCAGAAGTTCTCTTGGGCGATCAACTTTAGTATGTCGTTTTGACTATGACTTGTTTTGATACTGTTACATCTATGCATTTTGTATTTCGTTTTATCAGTCTATAAACCTTTTATTTAAGATGTAATGGTTGTTAGCTCATCGAACGAGTTTCTATTCTATGTTGCTTTTTAAGATAATCATTCCCTGTTATGTAATATTGTAGTATCTATGTTGTTGGGAATTAGTGACCCAAAATTCTATAATTTGGTGTAAGGATCGATCGGAGCAAGTCGGACTCGTAAAGGTAGGGTGAGCAAAGATATATGTGGTGGGAATTAGTGACCCAAAATTCGATTATTTGGTGTCAGGATTGATGGTACCAAGTAGAGCTGTTAAAACGGGCCGGTGGGGCGGGCCGACCCGTAGCCGCCAAAGCCCGCCTTTTGCAGGACAGGTGCTGGTAAGCCCGCCAAAATGACGATTGAAATTGTGAAATTATAACTGTACAATAGTAATGAGGGAGAGGTCGTGGGTTCGAACCCTCCCATCAACATTTCCTCAGGCCTGTCCCACATGGGCCCACACATGTGCGTTTGAACCGGTCGGCCTGTTTAGCAGGTAGTGGGTCGGCCCTCGGGGTTTACCTGGCTCACCAGGGTTCCCCGGGTCTCCAAAAAAAAAAAAAAAAAAAACATTGTATCGTGAGTTTAATATTGGTCAGGCCCATGGAATTAATGTTTCATGAATACTTTTTAAGAAAGCTTATAAGAAACTTTAGATTTGACTGTAAATGGTTTCTTTGACTGATTGTATTTGATCGGAAAATAACCTCTTTTCCAATTAACATTGCATGATTTACAATGTAAACTTTACAGTGTAAAGATTCCTTTACTTAATTGTCAAACTGTTTAAATGCTTGCTTGAAACCAAGAGCGGCTGCAAACATTATCAGAGGGAGATATGAAAGAAGAAAATACATTGTTTTAGTATTTCCCGATAATATATGGAAATACTAAAACTCGAGTGTCGACAAGAATTGGCAATGGACGATATCGTGGCCGCACGTTGTGCGGCTACGAGGAAAATGCAACCCGGACTCCCAGTGCTTACGTTTTTAGCTTGAAGCAAGACAATGGAAGATGGTTTTATTACCCGTTTTTTTAGTCTCGTTGGTCACATTAGATGCTGAATCTCTTAAATGGATCGATATAATAACAGACACTGTCCTAATCTGAAGGTTGAAGAAGACCGCGGAAAAATTGTCAAACTCTTTTAAGAATAAGTAAACATGAATAGCTTTTAACAGCTCAAAAGCTTGAGGATGATTGCTGCGGAGAAATATCCACAGAGGAAACACATGGGGTTACAATAAGGCTTGAATAATATGAGATCAAGAGATTTGAGGGATTTGTGGGGAAAAAATCCTGCAAATTGTTGTAAAGTGTATTCTAAGTATGTCAAATATGAACTGCAATTTACTTTTTGGCCATCTCGACTGCAAGTTATATGTTTCTTACTTTGATCAGATCAGTATTGAAATAAAGTATCAGCCAATTGCTTGTTAAACATGCATATATAACTCAACAACAGTAGCTTTTGCGGTTAATGTCAGTATATGCATACGTAAACCATATCATATTGAACTAATTCAAAGCTTTGATAGCTTGAAAAAGCTGTTTGCTTGTCATGACATGACATGTCTGTAGTATTAACGAGAAATTTCACAAGCCAAATATGATAGTTGCGTTCTGGTAGAAGATAGTTAAACCAGCTACGGCTATTCTGCAACTCTACCTTTATAATCGAGCGTATGTCACGATGCTTCATTCGCTCTACATCGACACATGTTAAGTAACGGAGAGACGTTCATTAAAAAATTAATTCCAAGAAGTTGTAACGTGCCTACCTAGAGTGGAAAAGGTAGTGCGAGAGTACAACGACAGATACATCAGTTTCAATGTATGGATTGCTGCAATTGGTCTCTTTCACAGTTGATCGTATTCTCATGAAGGCCATGTAATTCAAAGAAGTCAAAAACAGGGGTAGGAGAAGGAAGTGACAAATCCTGACAGAACCTACCAATGAGACAATCGTCACGGTACACACTGAGAGAGTCACTCCCTCACTACCAAAGTTTCAATCATACCAACATAAACATAATCCATATGTCAAAATGATATGAATATAAAAATACATTATATTTGGGCACGTACTATTTCGATTTGTAACATATATTGTGCTAATTCTACTTTATTTGATGTTTGATCTCAAAACAACAGTAAAGAGAAGATGATGGCTTTGGGTGTGCTTATGTGGATAACAAATCATCTACGGAGTCAACTAAGGAAATAAAAAAATGAAAAGACCCAAAGGGGCTTGTGACAAGATATCATACACGCACAAATTGTTTGTGTGGAGCCTACAACATCAATCATTGATATAACAAGAACGAAGAAGCACTTACATAAAAGCTTGAGCACATAATATCACTTTCAATGAGGAGTCATCAAACTCTCGAGCAGAATATCACGCGCGCGGCTCAATGAAGAAAAATTACAAAGAGAATCGTGGTGTGGATTTTTTAGACGGCTGTGCAAGAAAAGAAAAAGGAAAACAAAGAAGAGAAGATTAGCAAGCATCTCACAATCAAGCCAACAGCTCAAGATCGATACACACTGCTCGAGGAAGGAAAAATAAGAAAAAGAGAGATACACATATTGATCTTATGGCTGCACTTGTCGCTGAAATAAGAAAAGGATGGATCCGACCATTTGCTATATAAGAGATCTGAGTGAGAGTGAGTAGAAAGGAAGATGAGTACTTTCTTTTCTTTCTATATACGTTATAGAGCAGCGAGAGTTTTAGCAGTGGAGAAAGTCTTAGAGATAACGAGTCATGTAGCTAGTAATTTCAAGTCTGTTCCTTATTCTGTCGTTTATTTTCAGATTTTGTCAAGTTTGCAATTTCGTGTGGTCTTATTTCACAGTTAAGGTCACTAGTTAATTATCATAATCTCTGGTCCAATCCAAAGCTAAGCTAGCCCTTTATTTCACTAATTATCAAGAAGCTTCTTCGTCACTTAGTAGCATATGTGAGCGCAAATCATTTCTTACGTATTGTTTGTGTTTAAATATTATTAAAGCAGCTTTGAATCATGTCTGTTGTTCACCACACGAGTTTTATTAGTGTAGTTATATCACAGTTTGAAAACTGAGCTGTGTGTGTAGTAAATTTCTTCACTGAGATTACTCACGAATGTTTTCCATCGGTTCAACACTGGGATTAAGCCAATCCATTTACTCATTTCCGCCATGCGCTTGCAGAGATAAAAATTACACTGGTCGTAAGTTTATTTTCGATCTATTCAATATGTCGATTATTTCATATACGTATCGATTAATATGTTTATTGGCCAATCCTTTCGACTTTTATTCAATTTCGATATTTTAGTTTTCTTTCGTTCGCTAGTGCGTTCAAAACCAACAAGAAAACCCCCCATTAATACTATAACTATTATTATCATATTATTATTAATACTATTATCTTTATTATTATTATTATTATTATTATTATTATTATTATTATTATTATTATTATTATTATATTGTTAGCGATCGAGTTAGAAACTAGAAATAAATCAACCATTTTCCCTGGACGATCCTTACTTACGCTATACTAGTGAGGTTATAAATTTTATTTTTGGCCGTTTACGACGCGACCACAAAACCTATAAACGGCTGACTTTGTCAGCTAACGAAGTAGCAGTCATTCCTAATTTAATATAATTTTCTTGAGTGGTGGACGCACCAACGTAACTTCAGCAGCATAGATGACCGAGGTTTCTAGGAAGATTAGAAAACCGAAGAGTAATCAAGACGCATATTCATGAATAATCACTACAACAAATTCCCAAATCACATGAATCCATTCGTCATCAATTTATATTGCGGCAGAAATCAGCTAGAAAAACACGTCACTTTTTTTAGATCTCATCAACCAAGAGCATAAAATCCCCAAAAATACATACCACGAGCAAACCCCACGTCACAGAAAAACTATTCAAAAGGGGTTAACCTAAAATAATTATAATCAAGCGTGCCTGATTTACATGATCTCTTGACTTTCGGCGCGTACAATGTAAACCAAGGGCCGCCAGCTACTTCCAGTTGCGCCTTCACGTCGGCAGAGGCCTCCGCAGACGCCTCATCCGAGGCCCAACGGTTTTGGGCGAAGGCATCAGCTGCGCATCACTTCACCTACTCCGTCGCGGTGTGTGGTTCTCGAATTCGCGAGCGGTACCGAGAGAAGAATGGAACAGCATAAGCACTTGCTCACGCAGTATAATTATGGTATTGCCCACCGATTGATAGCCAGTTTAATGTAGGTATCAGGTCAGCCTTACTACCAGATATCGTTTAATAAATATCAACTAATTATGACATGATATGTACAGTGCAACATGGGAGTCTGTCCTTAATGTCATTAGGTACTTTTCTCTAAAATTTCCTTAATTTAAAAGCCAATTAAATATTTAATCGACTAACACATGTGGGAAGGAGTATTATAGCATATAGGCCCTTATAATATTTATTAGATTCCATTAATATTATTATAAGATAAATAATATTAAAATAACTTTGGATAATATTAAAATATAATTAGAATATAGTTAAATAATATAAATAATATTAAAATATAGCTTAAATAATAATAAAATAATAGAAATTGAATATTTTATAAAATAGTGACGGGGCGGGGAATCCTCGCGGGGATGGGGACGATTTAGTATGTCATAATAACTAATTCCGAAATGGCGCCCCACAAAATTGCCTTATTAAGCGAGTCCTATGCTACCAAGCACGGGTCCTATGCTACCAAGCTCTTCCTATGCTTGCAAGCACGGGTCCGCACCAAATTAGGGTTCGATGGTCGTTCCCAGATCCCCTCTCGCGTTAAATTGAAGAAGACGAAGAGTAGAATGCATACCTCCACTCTTTGGGTGTTGGCGTTGAATGGCATTGTCGAATGAGTCGATTGAGGTTCGGCTGGTTTGAGTTGCAGAGAAAACAATTCGCAGTGCAGGGGCGGGAGAGCACGCGCTTGCTTTTTTTACTGGAAGTGAAAGTGGTTGCTTGTTTTACTTTTACCCCACTCTTCTATCACGGGTCTGATGTTTCAGATTCGCTACAGTGTAACATGTAAACCCTTTAATTAATTTTTTTGTTAAGTGTTGTTGAGGTTGTTGATTCACATTAAATAAGGGTAAAAAATAGTTTTTAGAGCAGAGTTAGTAAGGGTGCAAATGTAAAGTCCGATTTGGGTGCTATTTTTTAAAAGATAACCAACTGAAAGGCTATTTACTTAAAAAAAATCCGCTTTTAACTCTTCAAGTCATCGACAAGGATAGATAACACAGAATCGAGAATTAGTTTAGCAGAAATGGTTTTCCAATCATGTACGCTCAAGCTATCTCCCATTTGCGTTTTCAGACCGTTCTTTAGAACCGCTTATAACCCTTTCCACCGAAGCTTCTTTACCCTCCGCCCCGACCACCTTGTGAGACCCTTTTCGTCCGGCGCGTCGCCTCAGCCAATCACCGCCACCATTATCGCGGATGAAGAAAAAGGTGCAATTTTTATGAATTTATTAATTGTCATGTGTAGCATGAGTGAATTGTGTTATGTAGGATAAGAGCTTAAATTGTTCGGATAACAATTTAGCTGAGAGATTTTTGTTTCCTTTTCGTTTTTCTGTTGGTTAGTTGCGAAGGGGACTCAATGGAGAGCGGCGATTGATTTCAAGTGGATAAGGGAGAATAAAGAGATGGTTGCACAAAATATCAAGAACCGTAACTCTAGTGCTAATCTTGAGCTTGTTCTTGAGCTGTATGAGTAGGGTTGCAAACGAATTGAATCGAGTCGAATACCACTATATTCTATTCGTATTCTTTTATTTTCCGAATATTCATATTCATATTCTTTTATTATTCGAATACTAAAATTGATTCATATTCTATTTGATAATATATTCGAATATATTTACGAATATTCGAATATTCGGATACGAATAATTTTGTTTCAGAAAACCTTTTTTAAGAAAACAAATAACGCAAGAAAAACATAGCAAAGTATATCATTAGGTTATCCAATACATCATACGAAAGCACAAGTTCATTGATAAAACCAACAATAATTGTTTTCCATAGCTTGCTTCGGTCATCACCCATGTAATACCACATCAATCGACTGGGGTGGCCGTAGGTGGCTATGCAAGGGAGAGCAGAACTACGGTCTACGGTGACACTCAAATTATTGCAAGAAGTAATTCAATTGTCTAGGGCTTTTGTTTTAATTTCAATTGTTTCTTAGTTTAACTATTTTCAATTAAACAATGTGGGCTTTTCACTTTAGGATATATATATTTCTAAGTATTTCATTCTTATTAATATGTTAGTTTAACTACAAGTATTTGCATTTATATTATTAATATATATTTTATTATTCGAATCGAATATTCTAAAAAAATTCGAATCGAATATTGCCATATTGTATTCTTATTCGAAAAATATTCGAATCGAAAAAATATTCTTATTCGGATTTGTTATTCTAATATTTCTCCGAATCTTAAATTCCGAATCGAATTTCGAATCGAACAAAAAGATTCGATTCATTTGCAACCCTATGTATGAGAAATTGCTGAGTGTTCAGAAGGTCAGGTTTTGAATTACTTCACAGTAATAATTTGCAGCATTTTCTTTTATACAGTTGTTCTGTGATTCTGTTGTTAATTTGGAACTTGAATTTTAGGGTTCTTATATAGTGCAACAGAAGTTTATGGGTTTGTTAGCTAACCTTTTCTTACAGATAGCAGGAAGTTGAAAGGCTTCGTGCAGAGAGGAACGTAGTTGCTAATAAAATGAAGGGGAAATTGGAACCATTCGAGCGTCAGAAGCTAATAGAAGAAGGTAACCTGTTAGAACTCTTTACATGTGATAAAAGGAATTATATCGTATTTTAAACCCCGTAAAAGCGTAATATCGGTTGTTATTTATAAAAAATTTCTTCGAATATTATGCTTTTACATTTTTATTGCATATTCGACAGATTGGAGAAAAGAACTACAACCGACGGACTTGAAAAGAATCGAAGATCTCCAAGAACCAATTGGGCCCAAGAATAAAAATCAGCCCAAGCCCAATTAATTAAAAAATAAAAATAAAAAAAATAATAATAAATACAGGGCCACATGATCGATCGACAGAGCACGCGAAGGAAGGAAAAAAAAAGGAAAACGACGAGATGAAGGAAATGAAGAGATCGCTCACACGGCTCAAGAAAGAAAATCACAACACAATCTTGCTCAGTCCACAAGCAGACAAATCAAGGCGGCAGCAGATTTACATATTCAAAGAAGAGAAGATATTGTGATCTAATCTAACGGCTGGGTGTTTATCTCCATCGTCTATAAAAGGGGGATCACCCACCAACGATGGGGTATTCTGCTTTGGGGGAGTTGGTAGTGGGCGTAAGTACCAGCAACGAGAAAGCCCGAACTGTTCTTGAGCCGTATCGTAAGGCAGTGTGCGCCAATACGAAGGAGAGGAGGGAAGAGAACGTGAAGAGCAGAGCTTGGGAGGTGACGAAGCCATATACACGTACAGCGCGGGAGGGCTGATTCGGGGCTGTGAAGCGAAGGCGAGGAGCTGCAACTGCTTGAGCTGTGAGCGGGCTGCGGTTGCGGCTGCGGCTGCGACTGTGAGTCGAGGGGGCTGCGGTCCAGCTGGTTTGTGTGGGCTGTGGCTGATCTGTGGACTGCGAAGTAAAGGCGAGGCAGCTGCTTGGGCTGCGGGCGTAGGAGGAGCAGCGAACGGACAGTGCAAAGAAGGGCGAGAAAAGGTAAAAACTGAGACGCCCACCACCTGTTCGGGAAAACTCCTCTACGAAATTCAGGGAAGAAATATGTTTTCCTCTTTGTTAATTACGCTCCTCGTGGTGTTAATATTTCATATGAGTGGCTAAAACCCGTAGTATTTGATATTTGATGAACCCTAGCGAGATCGTACGTATGTTGAACGTATTATTAATGTGTTTTTTTATTATGACTCGGCTACGATATATGTCATTGTTTTGATTATATCTACGTGGTCGAAATTATTATTGAGAAATCGAATGCTACGCTCGAGAGAGGTGCGACGATTAGACCACTCGTAAACGAGCGGAATAAATCCATCGCTAGAGATAGGTTGGACTACCCCGCCGGATTAGAGTCAAATCTATAGCGGGATTCATCGTTATTTATTGCGGTCTGCGATTAAGTTAGGGAAGCTTGCCCAGCTTTTTAAGGCGTAGATTAGTTGTTACGAGTCGAAGCGAGTAAGCGCAGTTTCGCCCAATCGTAGAAACTCGTATACATACCATAGGAATCCTCACGGTCTAATAATTAGCTAAAATTTATAGCTTGTTTCTCGTTCGATCGAACTAGGGGGATTCGAAGTCTCAAATACATTCGCTTACCTAAATCGTCCCAACTCCGTTATCGTTCTTTTATCAGATTTTTATTTTTATGTTTATCCGTATTTAGTTTATCGCTATTTATATTTGTGTCAAACCAAAAATATTCACTAGGATATTTAAACGACAGTTTTCTAAAGTATATAGTTCCTTTGGGTTCGATACTCGAATATTCACCATTTCTATACTATTTCGATAGGTACACTTGCCTGTTGATCGTAGTTAGTTCATCGATATTCGTTTCATTTTATTACTCGATCCGCTCGATCAAGTTTGTGGCGCCGTTGCCGGGGAGCTATTAATATTTGGAAAACTTTAGTTTATTCTTCTAGCTCTATTATTATTAGTTTATTATTATTTTTATTACTATTATTATTATTATTTTTATTTTCTACGCTTATTATTTTACTTATTTTCTTCCTCTATTTTTCTTATTTTTAATTAGTATTATTTGCTGTTATTTTTTTTTATTATTCAATATTTTTTTTATCGGATTTCTTTTGGTATGTGTACCGTTATTATTATTATTATCATTATTATTTCTTCAAACTATCTATTTTATTTATCATCATTATTAAAAAAAATATATTGTTATAGCTATTATTATTTCCTTATTATTATTAGCACTTGCTTATATTTATTTTTGTTTTTATTTTTTTAGCAGTATATTTGTTTTATTGGTTTTTATTTCTAAGTCTCTTATTGCTATTCTCGTTTCTATTTTGTTGTCTAGGTACGTGAACGCTCGTGCATGACCCGAAGGAATCCTTCGCTACCAGTCGTTGAAGGAGACCCCGAGATCGAAAGAACGTTCCAACATAACCTACGAGAAAACGCAAGGCGAGTCGAAATGGCGACTCAAAATCGTGAGGAGATGCCGCTTGTAGCTAGAGAGCCTCCAATGAGAGAGCTGTGGAGAAACAACGCCGTAGGGTCAGTCGGCTCAGCGATAGTCCTTCCTCAAGTCCCTAACAACTTTGAGCTGAAACATCATTGGCTTCAAATGCTTCAGACGACAGCTCAATACGATGGACTCTCCGAGGAAGACGCTTACCGACACATCTGAGACTTCTTGTCCGTCACCGACACAATACGAGTACAAGGAGTAAGCCCGGAAACGATTCGGCTCTACTTATTTCCGTTCTCCCTAAGAAGTAACGCCAAGGAATGGTATAATCTACTACCCGAACGATCTATCACCACTTGGGACGAGATGCACGCCACCTTCATCACGCACTTCTTTCCACCGTCACAGGTGCTGAAACTAAAAATGGACATTACGGCATTCAAACAAAAGGAGGGCGAGAATTTATACGACGTATGGACACGTTTCAAGACGCTTCTGAATCGCTTCCCACAACATGGTATGACGAAGAGCGAATTGATTCAGCGGTTCCATGAATCCTTGTATTGCCATGCAACTACTTGACCGGACATGCAATGGAGGCTTGTGCAATTTAAGCGCAACGGAAGGCTGGAATCTGATCGAAGAATATAGCACAAATAGCTTCCGACGCGGGAGTTCTTGCAATAGAGGCAAACCATCGGGGATGCACGATGTCGATAATGCGACTGCGATAAATGCCAAGTTCGACACACTCCAACAATAGATCGCAGCTAACAACCTCCAAATGCAAACGTTGATGAATACTCTATTACCGCGGTATCAACAAAACCGGTTGTTAATGCTGTGCAGGTACAATCTGTCCCAAGGACTCCTGCAGCTGCTCCACCTCCTCATGCATACACAAATTATACTTCGCCATGCGCTACATGCGGCGAAAGTCATGACGCAACCCGTTGTCCAGCCACTATTCCGATGGAGCAAGTCGACTACATGGGTAACTACCAAGGCCAACGAAACTACGTCCCGAATCGACTTCATCCGAACTTGGCCTATGGTAATCAACAACAAGCTCCGCCAGGATTTCAAAACCAAAGCACGCAAGGATACCATAGCGCGATGAGCCCACCTCGTATAATCGCGTTGATAAGCTCGAGGGAATGC
The DNA here is from genome assembly GCA_027422505.1 of Craterostigma plantagineum. Lineage (NCBI taxonomy): Eukaryota > Viridiplantae > Streptophyta > Magnoliopsida > Lamiales > Linderniaceae > Craterostigma > Craterostigma plantagineum. The sequence goes on from JAPQWV010000179.1 coordinate 190,202, forward strand.
TCGAGAAGGTAATGGGAAAGCTCGACTCTCGCTTGGATAATCAAGAAGCACGGTTGCAAAACACCGAGTCTTCCCTTCGGGCATTAGAGAAGCAAGTCAGGCAGATTGCCAAATCAATCCAACAACGTCCTTCCGGTTCGTTGCCAAGTTACACCGAGACCAATCCAAAGGACCACCATGTAAAGGCGGTGACACTTCGTAACGGGAGAGAGCTCGAGGAAGTGCAGAAAACGAAGAAGAACGTTGAACCCACGCAACCGAGCGGCGAGGCCGACAAACAAGATGAGACTGTGAGCCACCGGTCAAGGCGTATCAACCAAAAATTCCATACCCAGCAAGGCTTAAACGGGAAATCATTGATGATCAATTCGGTAAATTTCTCGCTATTTTTAAACAATTACATATTAATTTACCACTTGTTGATGCCCTTGCGCAGATGCCCCGTTGGGCGAAGTTTTTGAAGGATCTTATTACGAACAAGCGCAAGCTTGAAGACGTTTCCACCGTTGAGTTGCGAGGAGAGTGCTAAAACAAGCTACCGAAAAAGTTTAAGGATCCATGGAGTTTTACTATACCATGTTTAATAGGCGATTTAGTCGTAAGTAAGGCATTGGGCGATTTAGGAGCTAGCATTAATTTGATGCCTTATTCTATGTTTAAACGACTTGGTTTAGGAGAGCCCAAATCCACTAGGATGAGTTTACAGCGGATAGATATGTTTAGTATCCTAGGGGTATCATAGAAGATGTCCTGGTTAAGGTTGATAAATTTATAATTCCTGCAGACTTTGTTATTCTCGATATGGAGGAGGATGAAAATATTCCTCTAATGTTGGGTAGGCCATTTCTCGCTACTGGAGGAACCATGGTCGATGTTCGTAACGAAACATTGACGTTAACTATAGATGGCGAAAAAGTCACATCCGATATGACCGAATCCATGAAAAATTCCGAGAAATTAGACGATAAATGTTTTTGCATTGATGCATGGAACGACTTTTTATCATTTCAGGGACTATCACAACCAGAAACGTTTGCTGCGATGTCAGGATTAGCAGAGACTGAAGAGCGAAGGCATGAATGATCTTTTGAGGTTGACCAAACAGACGCAGACGAAGACGGGGCGGAACCTACCATCGAGGTGCACCCGAGCAAAGAAGAAGAAAAAGAAAAATGTTCAACTGAGGATCCACCAAAGCTGGAACTCAAACAATTGCCCGATCACTTGGAGTACGCATTTCTGGAGGACGATTCAAAACTTCCAGTGATCATAGCATCAAATTTGGAGAAAAAACAGAAAATCATGCTCCTAGACCTGTTACGGGAGCATAAGAAGGCGCTCGCATGGAAAATATCAGATATTCGAGGAATCAGCCCGACCTTCTGCATGCATATGATCCTAATGGAAGACGAGTTCAAGCCTGTGGTGCAACCTCAAAGGCGTCTAAACCCGAACATGAAGGAGGTAGTAAAAGCTGAGGTAATAAAGCTACATGATGCGGGAGTCATATACCCGATCTCAGACAGCGCATGGGTAAGCCCAGTAGTGGTGCCGAAGAAGGGAGGAATGACGGTGGTAACCAACGAGAAAAACGAACTCATTCCAACAAGGACCGTTACAGGGTGGCGAGTGTGCATTGACTACCGGAAATTAAAAGACGCAACGCGAAAAGATCATTTCCCTTTACCGTTCATTGATCAAATGCTTGAGCGTTTATCCGGTCATGAATTTTATTGTTTTCTTGATGGACTTTCAGGTTACTTGCAGATCCCAATCGCACCAGAAGATCAAGAGAAAACGACTTTTACGTGCCCATTCGGAACCTTTGCATGTCGGAGGATGCCTTTCGGACTGTGTAATGCCCCGACTACCTTCCAACGGTGCATGATGGCCATTTCGACAAGTTTATCGGTAAAGGAATGGAGGTATTCATGGATGACTTTTCAATTTTTGGTAACTCATTTGAAGTATGTCTTTCCAATCTTAAGGCGGTACTTAAATGATGCGAGGAAACGAACCTTGTGCTAAACTGGGAAAAATGTCATTTTATGGTTAGAGAAAGTATCGTTTTAGGTCATAAGATAGAGGAATCGAGGTAGATAGAGCAAAAATAGAAACTATTGAACGATTACCTCCACCCTCGTCGGTAAAAGCAATTAGAAGTTTCTTAGGACATGTTGGTTTTTATCGTAGATTTATTAAAAATTTTTCTAAAATTGCTAGACCTTTAACTCGCTTGCTAGAAAAAGATGTACCTTATGAATTTACGACCGAGTGTATGAATGCTTTTACTCTACTTAAGGATAAGCTTATTAATGCTCCTGTCATGGTAGCCCCCAATTGGAAGGCTACCCTTCGAACTAATGTGCGATGCCAGTGATTTTGCAGTAGGTGCAGTTTTGGGGCAGCAACGGAAAAAGTATTTCCAGCCGATACACTACGCAAGCAAGACTTTAAATGAGGCGCAATCGAATTATACTACCACTGAGAAGGAATTGCTTGCAGTCGTGTTTGCAATCGACAAGTTCCGTCAATATCTTATTCTATCGAAAGTCATCATCTACACGGATCATTCAGCCATTAAGCATCTCTTTGCGAAATCGGATGCGAAGCCGAGGCTGATCCGATGGATTCTACTACTCCAAGAGTTCGACGTGGAGTTTCGCGATCAAGGGAACAGAGAATCTTGCCGCAGACCACTTGTCAAGACTAGAAGAGACACCCTGCGAGGTTACAAAAGAAGAGACGATCCGAGACTACTTTCCCGATGAACACCTTTACGCTATACATGAGGTACCTGATGAACTTCCATGGTATGCCGATATTGCTAACTATCTTGTAGCTAGGATCTTACCAAGGGGATACACGAGTCACCAGAAGAAGAAATTCTTCTCGGACTTGAAGTATTTGGGAAGATCCTTATCCATTTAAGATTTGTGCGGATAACATAATCAGGCGATGCGTAACCTTCCCCGAAACAATTGATATCTTGGGGCATTGCCACACAGGACCGTGCGGAGGCCATTATGGAGGCAACCGAACCGCACAAAAGATACTAGAATGTGGATTCTACTGGCCCACAATTTTCAAGGACGCGCAAAGGTATGTAGAAATGTGTGATAAGTGCCAACGAACAGGTAATATCTCTAAGCGCAATGAAATGCGTCAGAATTTCATTCTTGTATGTGAAATATTTGACGTATGAGGCATTGATTTTATGGGTCCATTTCCTACATCTTTCAAAAATCGATATATCGTACTTGCGGTTGATTATGTATCAAAATCGGTAGAAGCGCAGGCGCTACCAACTAATGATGCTAGGGTAGTCGTTAAATTTTTGAAACCTTTATTTTCACGATTTGGTTCACCTCGTTGCATTATTAGCGACAAAGGTACGCACTTCTGTAACACCCAATTTGCTAGGACGCTCGAGAAATACGGCGTGAAACATGGTGTTACTACTGCATACCATCCTCAAGCGAGCGGCCAAGTGGAGGTCGTGAACAGGGAGCTGAAGCGGATACTCGAAAAGACCGTGGAGCACCATAGGCGGGATTGGCCGAACAAGCTGAACGATGCTTTATGGGCATACCGTACAGCATATAAGACGCCTATCTGATCTACACCCTATAGACTTGTTTACGGAAAATCTTGTCATTTACCCGTCGAGCTAGAAGAAGGCGTATTGGGCTTTAAAAAAGCTAAATTTTGATTTGAATCTTGCAGGTGAAAAATGAAACTTGCAAATCAACGAGCTCGATGAGTGGCGTCAGATGGCGTATGAAAATACTCGCCTCTACAAGGAGCGTACGAAGCAATATCATGATCGTAAAATCATGAAATGGGAATTCCAAGAAGGCGACCAGGTCTTGCTTTCCAACTCCCGCCTACGGCTGTTTCCCGGTAAACTGAAATCGAGATGGTCTGGACCATTCACGGTGACCCAAGTATTCCCTTACGGAACTGTTGAGATAACACATCCAAAAAAAAGGGACCTTCAAGGTGAACGGGCACCGACTCAAACATTACTATGGCGGTGACATCGAGGCGCTCGACAAAGAAACCGTCCACCTCCTCAACACCACCCAACGCTAAAAATCACCGAACAATGTCTACCTAAAAGACATTAAAGAAATCGCTACTTGGGAGGCACACCAAGCCTATCCTATGTTTTTACTTTATTTCTATGCACATTTTTAGTTTTTATGATTTTGTTTTTCAACGATCGCAGGGAATTTAAAATCTCAAGTGTGGGGAGGAGCCGTACAAAGCATGCATATCGGACTATTCAGGAAGTTTGCTTATCTTTCTATTTCCTTTTCCTTGTGTTACATGATTGTTACGTTGAAGACAACGTAAATCTTAAGTGTGGGGAAGGGAATTTCTGTTATATATATATATATATATATATATATATATATATGCATGTCTTGATTTTTGGTACAAATGTAAAAAAAAATTGGCATAAAATGTTTTTCCCAAAAATTATGTTCTTATCATAAAGGGATGACTTTATGTTTGGAGTTGTGAGTAATTAGGATACATATGCGTAGTCTACTTCTTTCTTACATGATGAACTTGACGATACTTGAGAGATTCGTACACATAACCCTATTTTTGTGAGATTTTTGAGCCTACGAGCTTTTTGCTCATTTCTTTGTTGTGTGAATCATGCTTAGTTTATTTCTCTTCAGAACTTGCTTGTGTATTGCATTTTGAAACTACTTGACGTGTGATTGTGTGAAATGAGGAAGGCATTAGGAATTCAGTCCATAGCCGAAGTATCCAACCACGATTGGCCCCCGTAGTTAGCCACTTTGAGCCTGAGCCTTTTTTTTTTTGTGAAAACCGGATTATAAATTGCCGACCCTGATTAAGCCTTCAGACATAAACCCATTGGAGCGATAGTGGAAGTGGATGTTGAATGCCGGACTCAAGAAGCGCAACCCGTGCTAAATTTCCGAGCTGAGCGCCGAATAAAAAAAAAAGAGAGAGAAGAAAAAAAAAGAACGAAAAAAAAACAGAGAAAAAAATAGAAAAGAAGAGAGAGAGACTTATATATCGACTAAGAACCCTTCCCCATAATCTTTCACTCTCAAAAGCATATTATCTATTCCCTAGATCGAGGAGTTGAGAGAAGAAGGGCTTGGTGAAACAAAAAAAAGAGAAAAAAAAGACAAATGCAAAAGAAAGGAAGTGATGAGCAAGAACAACGGATTTTGGCGTATTCGAGATGATGGCATGATTCCGACACGACTACAGCTCATATCTTTCACACTTATTTCCTACATATCTCACATATCTTAGCCATATTATAAACCGGAAAAGACCTTCCGATTCACGCTTGATTAGATTAGTGCATGGCCGAGCGATATCACTGACATCTTAACCTATACACTTAGTGATCTGAGTGAATCTCTGTGAGGTGCGGATTTTAATAGGTAATTGCTAAAGGAAACCGTGTAGCTAGTCGTTGATTTCAAATATGCTTTCCGACTTTACTTGCATTTTTTCCTACGTGATTGTGTTCTTGATTGGTACGTTGCATGATTTTATCCTTTTCTATGCCTTTTTATTTGCTTGGGGGCAAGCAAACGCTTAAGTGTGGGGAGATTCGATAAAAGGAATTATATCGTATTTTAAACCCCGTAAAAGCGTAATGTCGGTTGTTATTTATACAAAATTTCTTCGAATATTATACTTTTACGTTTTTATTGCATATTCGACAGATTGGAGAAAAGAACGACAACCGACGGACTTGAAAAGAATCGAAGATCTCCAAGAACCAATTGGGCCCAAGAATAAAAATCAGCCCAAGCCCAATTAATTTAAAAAATAAAAATAAAAAAATAATAATAAATACAGGGCCACATGATCGATCGACAGAGCACGCGAAGGAAGAAAAAGGGAAAACGACGTGATGAAGGGCGAATGACATTTTTAGTCCCCGATGTTTAGGGCATGGGCGTTTCTGGTCCCTCATGTTCTGAGGTGACACTTTTAGTCCCCAATGTTACCGATTTTGGTCGGTTTTGGTCCGTCGATTAATTTAGTCTTTAATTTAGACGAAATTTAACACGTGAGAGCCTACGATCTCCTTTTACTCGGCGTAAAACCTCATAGCGCATCTCTTCGAAACACACGTGAGCATCATTACGTATCACATTTAGCTCATTTTCAAGTTTGTCGATCAGTGATGTATAATGATGTTCATGCGTGTTTAAGTCGAAGAAGAAGATGCATTATGAGGTTTTACTTCGAGTAAAAGAAGATCATGTGGTCTCGCGTGTTAAATTTCGTCTAAATTAGCGATTAAATATATCGAGGGACCAAAACCATTCAAAATCGGTAATATTGGGGACTAAAAGTGTCATCTCGGAACATCGGGGACCAGAAATGCCCATGCCCCAAACATCGGGGACTAAAAATGTCGATCTCCCTGAAGGAAATGAAGAGATCGCTCACACGGCTCAAGAAAGAAAATCACAACACAATCTTGCTCAGTCCACAAGCAGACAAATCAAGGCGGCGGCAGATTTACATATTCAAAGAAGAGAAGATATTGTGATCTAATCTTACGGCTGCGTGTTTATCTCCATCGTCTATAAAAGGGGGATCACCCACCAACGATGGGGTATTCTGCTTTGGGGGAGTTGGTAGTGGGCGTAAGTACCAGCAACGAGAAAGCCCGAACTGTTCTTGAGCCGTATCGTAAGGCAGTGTGCGCCAATACGAAGGAGAGGAGGGTAGAGAACGTGAAGAGCAGAGCTTGGGAGGTGACGAAGCCATATACACGTACAGCGCGGGAGGGCTGATTCGGGGCTGTGAAGCGAAGGCGAGGAGCTGCAACTGCTTGAGCTGTGAGCGGGCTGCGGTTGCGGCTGCGGCTGCGACTGTGAGTCGAGGGGGCTGCGGTCCAGCTGGTTTGTGTGGGCTGTGGCTGATCTGTGGACTGCGAAGTAAAGGCGAGGCAGCTGCTTGGGCTGCGGGCGTAGGAGGAGCAGCGAACGGACAGTGCAAAGAAGGGCGAGAAAAGGTAAAAACTGAGACGCCCACCACCTGTTCGGGAAAACTCCTCCACGAAATTCAGGGAAGAAATATGTTTTCCTCTTTGTTAATTACGCTCCTCGTGGTGTTAATATTTCATATGAGTGGCTAAAACCCATAGTATTTGATATTTGATGATAGCGAGATCGTACGTATGTTCAACGTATTACTAATGTGTTTTTTAGGGCGATTGACATTTTTGGTCCCTCATGTTGTACCTGTGGGCGTCCGCAGTCCCCGATGTTCCCGAGTTACATTTTCAGTCCCTCATGTTACATTTTTCACTCGCTTTTAGTACCTCCGTCAATTAGAACGTTAGTTTAATCCAAAAAACGCGTGTCCTGTTTTTATTCGTCATAAAACTTGACCAAAAAATTAAGAAAATGTCTGACATTCCCTTGATCTCTCTCCTCGCCTCTCTCTCTCTGTGTTGCGCGGCCGTGGAGCGCGGAGCGGCTACTCTGGCAGTGGAGTCGGGCTTCTACGAGCTGGATTCTGGCGATCTTCGAGACATTTGGCTAGGTCGGTGACGACTTCGAGGGGTGGCGGCTACGAGAGGTGGCGGGCGACTTTTAGATCTGGCGGTGGTGCGAGAGTGGATGGCGGATCTGGTAGCGACGGTGGCGGATCTGGTGGTGGTGGCTTCAGAGAGGTGTGGTGGCGGATCTGGTGGTGCACCGACGCCGAATGCTTCATCGCCGAAGAATCCTCGAAAATTCCCAAACGGTCGAGCAACGGCAAGGATGAATACTCGATGCCCAATTTTGCCGAATTGGCGGAGTCAGTATTCGAATGGGGACTTCTGTTATCTCCCTTCTTCTGGGGCACGACGATGGTGGCGATGAAGAAGGTTTTGCCAAGACGGGTCCTTTCTTCGTGTCCGCGTTTAGGTTGGTTCCCGCTGGTTTGTTGGTGGTCTGCTATGCGGCGGCGAAGGGGAGAATCTTTCCAAAGGGCTTCGATGCTTGGGTTTCCACATTGGCGTTTGCTGTCACTGATGCCATGTTTTCAGGGTTTTCTTGCGGAAGGATTGAAGAGGACGACAGCTGCCGGCTGGTTTTGAGGTGTGGCGGTGGTGCAAAGTCGATCGAGGGAGCTTGCTCGGCTTCCGGCAGTGGTGGTACGACGAGGTCGGTGGTGGTTGAGAGCTGGCTCGGCTATCTTTTTACTATTTTTTTCTGAAAGTTTATTTTTTATATACTCAATAAATTTGAGGAGAAATGTAAGCATTACACGTGGATTTTTCCGTCAAAACTAACGTTCGACTTAACGGAGGTACTAAAAGCGAGTAAAAAATGTAACATGAGGGACTGAAAATGTAACTCGGGGACATCGGGGACCACGGGCGCCCACAGGTAAAACATAAGGGACTAAAAATGTCAATCGCCCTGTTTTTTATTATGACTCGGCTACGATATATGTCATTGTTTTGATCATATCTACGTGGTCGAAATTATTATTGAGAAATCGAACGCTACGCTCGAGAGAGGTGCGACGATTAGACCACTCGTAAACGAGCGGAATAAATCCATCGCTAGAGATAGGTTGGGCTACCCCGCCGGATTAGAGTCAAATCTAATAGCGGGATTCATCGTTATTTATTGCGGTCTGCGATTAAGTAAGTTAGGGAAGCTTGCCCAGCTTTTTAAGGCGTAGATTAGTTGTTACGAGTCGAAGCGAGTCAGCGCAGTTTCGCCCAATCGTAGAAACTCGTATACATACCATAGGAACGTCACGGTCTAATAATTAGCTAAAATATATAGCTTGTTTCTCGTTCGATCGAACTAGGGGGATTCGAAGTCTCAAATACATTCGCTTACCTAAATCGTCCCAACTCCGTTATCGTTCTTTTATCAGATTTTTATTTTTATGTTTATCTTTATTTAGTTTATCGCTATTTATATTTGTGTCAAACCAAAAATATTCACTAGGATATTTAAACGACAGTTTTCTAAAGTATATAGTTCCATTGGGTTCGATACTCGAATATTTACCATTTCTATACTATTTTCGATAGGTACACTTGCCTGTTGATCGTAGTTAGTTCGTCGATATTCGTTTCATTTTATTACTCGATCCGCTCGATCAATATGTTAAAGAATATAATGTCCCAACTTTCTAACATTGTATATTATTCAGGTAAGAATCTTAAGGATGGACTCATCAGTCTCGAAGAAGACCTCGACAAAATATCTGACGAGCTACAAAGGGAAGCACAGAGTGTCCCTAATATGACTCATCCAGACGTCCCATTAGGTCGAGAAGACTTTTCTACCGTGAGAAAAGAGGTAATTTACCAGACAATGTTCTACCCCATATATATGTTTTGTCTTACTTTTTCTACCTTTCGTTTCGTAGGTTGGCAAACCTCGTGAATTCAGATTCACGGTTAAGGATCACGTGCAGCTTGGAAAAGACTTGGATTTGTTTGATTTTGATGCTGCTGCTGAGGTACTCTTTCTTGCCAAAGGTATTCATTTGTTCGCCTTCTATTTGAAAAAGGAATGAGAAAGTGATACTGCTTCGGAAAATGGAAATGAGACTGCTACGAAATATGCAACTTATTATTATTGAGCCTAAAAGATCAAATTCGCATATGAGAGAAGAGTTGGCTACTATATCTCAAGTGTCCCCGATTGTGCTTTTGTTCATGCATCTATCGAATTATTTTTGTTTTTTTTACAGGTAAGCAGGTCGAAATTCTACTACCTGAAGAACGAAGCAGTTATGTTAGAGATGGGACTTGTGAACT